>JAOXOE010030566.1:0-12930 GCA_028565055.1 Phoeniculus purpureus
ACAGACATCAGGGATTGGAAGGGACCTCAGAAGATCATCTAGTCCAATTCCCCCACCACAGCAGGATCTCCTAGACCAAGTTGCACAGGAACATATCCAGGTGGGTTTTAAATGTCTCTAGAGAAGGAGACTCCACAACCCCCCTGGGCAGCCCCTTCCAGTGCCTGGCTCCATCCTCCTGACACCCACCCCACACTCTACAGTTTTATTTTCTTAAGATTTCGATGCAATTAAACAGCGGAGCTGTTAAAAGCCAATGACATCTCAAGTCATGAGGGATGCCAGAGTTAATTCCAGTCCAGAGCAGTCTCTCCCTGTAAATATTTCTGTTGGCACAAAACACAGGCTCTGTGCCCATAATGAGGTGGGGGGAAGTACTGAAGCTGTGGGCAGGGAGAAACAGAGCTACAGCACTGAAACTGTAGTAACTGAAGAGGGCTACAAAAAGCTGGGAGATGGCTTTTGACACAGGTGCATAGCAAGAGGACAAGGGGAAAGGGTTCCAGACTTGAACAGAGGAGACTGAGGTTGGACATGAGGAAACAATTCTTTGCTGTGAGGGTGCTGAGATGCTGGAACAAGCTGGCTAAGGCAACTGTGGCTGCCCCATCGCTGGCAGTGTTGAAGGCCAGGTTGGCTGGGGCCCTGAGTGACCTGCTCTAGTGAAGGTGTCGTTGCCTGTGCAGGGGGGCTGGAACCGGATGATCTTGAAGGTCCCTTCCAACCCTGGCTGTTCTGTGATTCTGTACTGCACACAGGAAAACATCCTGTGGATGGGCTTGTACTGCAGAACTAAATAACCCCAGTTCCCTCAGGTGCTCCTCACAGAACCTGCTTGTAGCTCTCTCCCCAGCCTGTTACTGGAGGTAGGTAACCCTTGCTATCCAGTCTTTAGTGGTTTTATAAGGCCAGTGTGTTGGTTCCTTTCACTCCCTAATGTTCTGTGAGATAAACAGGAATCCTCTGTGTGATTCTGATAGTGAAAAAAAGCCTCAGGCCTTTCTGTGAAGCTGATTAAGCAACTCTTTCTATCCTTTAAGTAGCTTTGGCTTGATAAGTATTTGGACTAGGAGGAATTCAGTTTAAAAACACATCGAGAAAACCACATGAACCTCATTTTTTCAGAAGATGATGGCAAATCAGATGTAATGTTGTGTTTGTTTGCTTTTATTGGCCTGATGCTACTTGTCAGCTCTACTGCTCTAGGGATAAGCAGTCCAACTTGCACACAGAGAAGGCCACTCTTTCAAGTAGCCTGGGAAAAAACCACGCTGCTTACAAACTGCAAGTCTCTAAGGACTGCTGAGGACGTTACTACCCTCTACCCTTCTTTGTCAGGTGAAACATCCTTAGAGTAACAGAGCATTAGGGATTGGAAGGGACCTTGAAAGATCATCCAGTCCAATCCCCCTGCCACAGCAGCATCACCTCGATCCAGTCACTTAGGAACATGGCCAGGTGGGTTTCAAACTTCTCCAGAGAAGGAGACTCCACTCTAAACTCTAGAGTTTATAGAGCTGGAATAGAAAGAGGGAGCAAAGGTTACTGGATCTGTGTTAGGGCTGTGTTTAAGGGGAAGACCACATCCTACAAAGAGAGACTGAAGAGATTTATGAGGATATGAGGACAAAAGAGATCACAGCAGGTTAAATGCATCTGCTTTCAGCTCTTGGAAGCTGTACAAGCACTGAGGATGGAGCTCACCCCAAAACTTCAGACACTGTTTATGAAAATATCAGAAGACCCAGAAACTGAAGGAATCAAGACAGCTATTCTACACTTCTAAGAGAGCTCAATGACTGTTAGGGTAGATCAGTCAAAAGGCACAGAAGCACTTTCCAACATTCTGAACATGAATCGTAGGATGTTCTAGGCTGGAAGGGACCTCCAGAGGTCATCTAGTCCAATCTCCCCACAGAGACAACTCTACCTAGGTCAGGCTGCTCAGAGCCTCACCAAGCCTGACCTAAAATGACTCCAGGGATGGGGCCCCCACCACCTCCCTGGGCAGCCCATCCCAGCCATCAACCACCGTCACACTGAAGAACTTGTTTCTAAGATCCAGCCTGTATCTCTCCTTTCTCGGCCTGAACCCACTGCTCCTTGTCTTGTCTGTACAAATCCTCTTGAAAAGACCTTCCCTTGCCTTCATGTTGGCCCCCCTCATGCACTGGAAGGTCAAAAGAAGGCTCCCCCTGAGCCTTCTTTTCTCCAGGCTGAACAGCCCCAACTCCTTCAGCCTGTCCTCATACGAGAGACGCTCCACTGCCCTGATCATTGTAGCGGCCCCTCCTCTGGACACGCTCCAGTCTGTCTACATGAAGACCCCTCCTTCTGAGGTGCACCAGAAAGAATGTAGTGGCTTTAAAAAGGACACTGAAGACTTCCTCAGCTCAGTTCACCTGTATTTGGGGTACACTTTTGCTACGAAGCTTCCCTTCCATTCCTGCATTCTGTTTCACTCTCTTAGAATCATCGAGGCTGGGAAAGACCTCTAAGACCATCAAGTCCAGCCAGTCCCTTTCTGGTTTGGGGTGAGAACCTTGGAAAGAGAATTCCCTGGGGGAGCTGAGTCTCCGAGCAACTTAAGAGAAGCTTCCAGATGCTGTTTGGTCTGCTGTGTTTGGCTGTCGTAGCCATGGCTACACCCAGACCCTGCAGGGCAAGCAGCACCGTGCTTCTTACCACGGGAAATGACATTTTATATTTGGTTTATTTCCCATCTGGGAGTTGGTCCTCCGAAATGCAGCAGAAACATACTTCACGTTGCTAGCCTGACATCACAAAGACAAGGCTTGTTTGCATCCAATGCCGTGTGTTGCCTCCCTACAGTATGACCTAGTTCCAGAGAAGGACTCGAGAATGAAATGACTTCTGGAAAACCCAAGTTCCTCATGCTCAGCTGAAAGCATCCCAGCAAGCTGTCAGGAAATGAGATCATTAACTCCCACTTCTGATCCCATTGTTGCCCAGGACCTTCATATACTCAAGGAAATATGAGGGGGTATGAGATGGGTGGGTGTCAGGAGGATGGAGTTCAATATCATCTACTGATAGGACAAAGGGCAATGGGTGTCAGCTGGAGCAGAGGAGGATCCACATCAACCTCAGAAAGAACAACTTCCCAGTGAGGGTGCCAGAGCCCTGGCAGGGGCTGCCCAGGGGGGTTGTGGAGTCTCCTTCTCTGGAGACGTTTAAAACCTGCCTGGATATGTTCCTGTGTGAACATATGGTCTAGGTGGTCCTGCTGTGTCAGGGGAATTGGACTAGATGATCTTTCAAGGTCCCTTCCAATCCCTAATGGTTCTATGAGATAGCTGGGTGCCCAGAGCCCTTCTCGGGTATCTCTCCCCAGCAGTTTGACTTCAGTCTCCTCCTTGCAAGATTGGGAGACAGTGGTCTTACACCCCAGAGAAAGTTACCCTCCAGTGCTCTCTTCCTGTCAGCAAATCAGGCAGCCCAAGCAGCAGCACCTGACACTTCAGCCCTGCTTGTCGTTTTTCTCAGGAAGGACAAGATGTCCATCTGCTCTGAGTGCTGGGGGAATCCCCTTTGCTGATGTTTCCCATCCTAGACCTTCCTGCTTTTGCCAGCTGCTGCAAATGATTCAGATGGGAAAGCAGAGTCAATGAGATAATCTCCCTCTCAACACAGTCCTGAGACTGCGAGGAAAATCAGAGGGACATTTAACAGAGTTGTGAGGTTTGGAATGCAAATGCAGCCTGACATTTACCACCCAAGCTCTGTCGCATGGTGCAACAGAGGAGCGGTTGTCATTGCAGCAGTGAGCTAAATGAAAGGAAGAGTTCAGGCTCGAGCTCTGACATTTGCTCAGAGAGCTGAGATTATTCTTTTATAGGGGAAAGCTCTTCGTTATATAAAAACCAACCCAACCTCGAAGAGTGAACACCTAAATAAAACTTGAAGCTAAGTGAAAGAGGAGAGGTTAAGAGCAAAGCAAGCTCACCAGAAACCTAGGCTGAGGAAATTCAAAGCAAAATGTGACCTGTAGTCACAAAATCACAGAACATTAGGGTTGCAAGGGACCTCCAAAGATCATCACAGAATCACAGAACACTAGGGACTGGAAGGGACCTCGAAAGATCATCCAGTCCAATCCCCCTGCCACAGCAGGATGCCCCAGATCCAGTCGCACAGGAACATGGCCAGGTGGGTTTGAAACGTCTCCAGAGGAGACTCCACAACCGCCCTGGGCAGCCCCTGCCAGGGCTCTGGCACCCTCACTGGGAAGAAGGTCCTTCTCAGATTGATGTGGAACCTCCTATGTTCCAGCTCACACCCACTGCCCCTTGGTCTACAATTAGATTACAGTGAGCAGAGCCTGGTTCCATCTCTTGACACACACCTTTCACATACTGATCAACATTTATGAGATCACCCCTCAGTCTCCTTGTCTCCAAGCTCAGGAGACCCAGCTCCCTCAGCCTTTCCTCTTCAGGGAGATGCTCCACTCCCTTCATCTTCTTTGTGGCTCTGTGCTCGACTCTCTCCAGCACCTCCATGTCCTTCTGACGGGCCCAGAACTGGGTACAATATTCAACTTCAAATAGTACAGGACACCTGGGATGTTTTTTTTCCACTCTGATACATCAGTTAAGACTCATATTTGTGGCTTCTGATCATCATAAGAGTGAAGAGACATCTCTTACCTTGAATGTCATCATTGAAAGTGCAGTACTTGTACTGGTACTTATGCAGGAGGCGGAATGCATTAGCGTTGGCAAAGTCCTCAAACTGAATGAGGCAGTTCATGCCATACCTAGAAAGACAAAAGAATGGTGCTTTGCATCACGAAAATGCGTAACTGTGTATGAAAAAGCTATTAACATCCAGATTTTCATTACAAATGGAATCACAGAATGGCCAAGGTTGGAAAGGACCTTAAAGATCATCTAGTTCCAACCCCCCTGTACAGGCAGGGACACCTTCGCTACAGCAGGTTACTCAGGGCCCCAGACAGCCTGGCCTTCAGCGCTGCCAGGGATGGGGCAGCCACAACTGCCTTGGGCAACCTGTTCCAGCATCTCAGCACCCTCACAGCAAAGAATTTCTTACTCATGTCCAACCTCAGTCTCCCCTCTGCAAGTCTGGAACCCTTTCCCCTTGTTCTCTCCGTACCCTCTGTGTCAACAGCCCTCCTCCAGCTTTCTTGTAGCCCACTTCAGAGATTGGAAAGCTGCCTGAAGGTCACCTGGGATTCTCCTCTTCTCCAGGCTGAACAACCCCAACTTGCTGAGCCTGTCCTCACAGGGAAGGTGCTCCAGCCCTCTGAGCATTTGAGTTGCTCTCTTCTGGACACCTTCCAGGAGCTCTCTGTCCTTCTGATGGTGGGGACTCCAGAACTGGACCCCGGACTCCAGGTGGAATCTCACCAGTGTGGAGTGGAGGGGGAGAATCCCCTCCCTCAACCAACTGTCGCTGCTTCTCTTGCTGCAGCCCAGGACATGGTTGGCTTTCAGGGCTGCTGGCGCACACTGATGGCTCCTGTTCAACTTCTGCTCCACCCCCACCCCCAAGTTCACTGATCACCTACGTGTTTCAAAGGATAGTGGTGTTACTTATCACTTGGGTTGTTGTGGCTCAAGTATTAGGATCCTACATGTCTATCTCTCAAGGTTGTTTCAGATGGAAAAATGCCCCAAGGTATTCTTGTTCCATTGCATAACTTAGATTTTCTAGAATGTTGGAAAAGGAAACACACAGAAATTTTGATAGCGACCCCATCCTGTAGCAGAATGCTGGTTGAACTCTGTAGGACTATAAAAAGCAGCAGCACAGAATCAACTCCTGTCGTAGCTCATCACCTTGCCCTGAGAGGCATCCAAGTGTGAGAAATGCAGCTGAAGGCTGAGTTGGGTGTCGTGGCAGTGAGGTGAGGAAACCCTCACTTCCAGATGTGGAAACAACCCACAGCAAATCAGGTCAGAGATCAGAATCATGTTGTGGCTCAACTGGGCAATCAGAAACAAGTGACCTCCATGCTGAACTCTTGATAGAATCCTGTGCTTTGCTGCAAAAATCACACAGAGCAGCTCATTTCAGGGAAGTATTTGCCTTCCAGAAACAAATCTGGCCTCAGTGCCTTGTTTATCATAACCAAAATTGAGCATTTTTAAAACTCATGGGCTCGCTAACACTTTATTAATTAGCTAGTTCCTGCCTGCTGAGATCTTTTTCATCACATTATTTCTTAAGAAAGGAATTCTTTGTATGGAGATGTCAGATCTTCTTTTGATATACGATTCACTTCTGTCTTACAGTGCTTATCCTCTTCCCCCTTAGTGTGGAGTTCTTTAAGAATGCAAGTCTTGAAGGTTTCTATGATCAATTTGGTCCTGATTTATTATCATTGTTATTATTAAAGATTATATTAATATTTAGTCCATCTTTTTACAGGGGTCCCTACATACGTATTTTGTTTCCTTCTGCTGAGGGCGAATTTAAGACCCATTTGTGGTTGCTTTGAGTGTAAAACAGAGGAAATGAAAACCCACAAGAGCTTATGTCAGTAATAAATTTGTTGTTGTGGGGGTTTTTTTTCCCCACCACATAATCACTCCTGGAGCAGTAGAAAACTGTTCCAGCTTGTTGGCATCACTTGACAGCAATAGATACTACTTCATCCCTCACAGATACATCAAAGTGTAGCTCCCTAAATAAGACTGTGGTGGTTAGTATCACCTGAGGATCACACAGACTCACAGAACATTAGGAATTTGAAGGGTCCTCAAAAGATCATCCAGTCCAATCCCCTGCCACAGCAGGATTCCCTACATCAAGCCACACAGGAAGATATCCAGGAGGGTTTTAAATGTCTCCAAAGAAGGAGACTCCACAACACCCACGGGCAGCCCCTTCCAGGGCAATGGCACCCGCACTGGGAAGAAGTTCCTTCTCAGATTGATGTGGAGCATCCAGCCTCCATCTTACACCCATTGCCCCTTTCCTATAACTAGATTCTCCTGAGCAGAGCCTGGCTCCATCCTCCTGACACCCACCATTCCCATATTTATCAACATTAATGGGGTCACCCCTCAGTCTCCTTTTCTCCAAGCTCAAGAGACCCAGCTCTCTCTGCCTTTCCTCAGCAGGGAGATGCTCCACTCCATCATCTTTGTGGCTCTGTGCTGGACTCTCTCCAGCAGCTCTGTGTCATCCTGGAACTGAGGGGCCCAGAACTGGACACAAGATTCCAGATGTGGTCTCCCCAGGGCAGAGAACCACTCTCAATCTGCTAACAGCCAGTTGTCTCTTTACCCTTACTACAAACACCACTGGTGAGCTTCCCAATGCCAGGCTTTGCAATATCTGAGCAGATGAGCTGTAAATACAATCATTAAGCAGAAGAACTCATGTGAATTGATGACCTGCACACACCACAGCAGATGTTCTTTACCACTCCTCATGGAATTAGGGATCAAGACATTCACTTCTGGTTTTAAACAGCTTTAAATAGGATAATAAATGGATCAGCACCTTACGACAGTATCCGATTCCAGTTCCAGCAAATGCCATGGGCATATCACTATAGATCTTATATTGTCACACTACAGTTATCTTCAAAAAAGAAATCTTCTCACATTTCTTCAATTTTCTTGAACACCAAAAGAAAAACTGCTCAGTCGTAGCATTTTTTGTTTTGTTCTTAAAACATAAAATGCTCTTCTACAGATTTAAGCCAGTGACATGTACAAACCCCACCTACGGGTGCAAGTCTAGTCAGTTATTTATAACCAGCACACCTCAAGTTCATTGCTGAAGTCATCTCCTGCTAAAATCTAGGTCTCTATCTATATTTAATGAACATTTTGCCCAGTCCTGAATGCAATAAATCATTCATTTTCTCTGAATTTACCGTGAAAATGGTGTTAAGAGGTAGCCTTCACCTACAAAACGGCACCACTTCACCATTAGGAGAGCCGCTCCAATCAACATTATTTATGGAGAGAACACAAGTTCAAGACATTTAAAAGTCTTTGAGGTTTTGGAGAACATTCAAGAGTGGGTAAAGAAGCAGCAGATGGTTAGACTACTAAATAGGGTGTGAACCAGCGTGAGCTGATGACAGCAGAAAAGAGAGACACTCGCAGTCCCTGTTGTGGGTTTCCAGCCCCTGGTGGAAAAAAACCCCAGCAAAACAAAAATCCCAATAACTTAATCAAATTATTTTTCATAATATACAGAGGAACGAACAGTATGAAAAGGACTGATGGTGTAGAAACACAGCTTACAAGAATGCTAAAGCAGTGACAGAAAGAATGAGGATAGACACGTGCTCAGAGGACGCTATGTAGTGTAAGTGCAGTGATCAAAGTGGTTTTAACATCTGCTGTAGCACACTTCAAGTTTCTCAGCAATCCACACTGATGGCAGATTAATGTTGACATCATGGAAATTATGAAGAAAACTTTTACTTCACCAGTACTTCTCAAAGCATAAAAAATAAATGTCTATGAAAAGCAGGAGAATCACAGAATAATCTTGGTTGGAAAGGACCTCCCAGATCACCAAGTCCAACCAGACCCACAACAACAAACAACCTAAATACCTGAATCCCTAAATACCTGATTGATCCATGAACACAAGCTCTCCCTGTCCATCCCTGCCACTACAGCAGGGTGTGAAGCACCATGGCTACACAGTTCTGAAATACCTCCAGGGATGGGGACTCAATCCCTTCCCTGGGAAGGTCCTTCCAGTGCCCAACCGCTCTTTCTGGAAAGAATCTCTTCCTAATATCCAATGCAAACCTCCCCTGCCTCAATTTCAGACTGTTTCCACTGGTTCTGTCATTAGTTCCTAAGGAGAAGAGGCCACCTCCCACCTCTCTACAACCTCCTTTCAGGTAGTTGTAGAGGGTAGTGAGATCCTCCCTCAGTCTCCTCCAAACTAAACCTGCCCAGCTCCCTCAGCCTCTCCTCATACAACTTGTTCTATAAACCCCTCCCAAGCTGAGTAGCTCTGCTCTGGACATGTTTCAGCATCTCAATGTCTTTCCTATAATGAGGGGCCCACAACCAAACCCAGTAGTGGAGGTGAGGCCTCACAACGGCCAAGTACAAGGGCACTGTAACTTCCTTTCTCCTGCTGACCCCACTACTCCCGATCCAGGCCAGGATCCTGTTGGCCCTGGCCACACTGCTGGCTCATATTAAACTGGCTGTCTACCAGTACCCCCAGATCCTTTTCTGCTGGGCAGCTTTTGAGGCCCTCATCCCCCAGCCTGTAGCATTGCCTGGGGTTGTTGTGACCAAAATGCAGGACCTGAAACATTAAAATTTTTCCTATTATGAATATTTTTGTTGTTATAATTCAATTATTAAACTATTTTTGTCTTCAACCGATAAGTTTTCTCACTTCTACCCTTCCAATTCTCTTCCCTCATTGGGGTGGAGAGTGTGGTGCTTAGCTGCTGACTAGGATTATTAATCCATGGCACTCGGGAACACTGCACACACAGAAATAAAACTGTGGTCTGTGTCTTTCATCCTCCACAAATTTCATTCCTGTTTGTAGTCATTGATCTAAAACTCAGGAAAACTGTACTTTTGCATTCTATCAGCAAAATTCATCTCCAATTTTAAGATCTCTACATAGTCTATTACTTTTTCCTAGCTGAATGACACAAACAGCACCAGGCTATGTCATAATAGCGATGAAATTAAATTCATTATCACACATGAGATTGAGAATTCTTTGTTAGCAGCTGAAGAAAGGTATGAAATTTAATTAAGAGAATGAATTGATGTCATGATAATGGAAAATAAATTTAGGAAAATGAAGTTCTGATGGGATTTGGTTGTAATGTGATTTCTGTAATGGATGTTTATTTGCCTTTATAGGTTTGGCGATTGTTAAAAATGTTGAATATTTTAGGGAAGTATCAATGAAGATAAAAGATGTTACTGTACAAAAGGCATGTGGGTGTTGTAGTGCACACAGCAAAGGGTAGATCATGCAATAAGTGCTTACATAGATACATTGAATAAAACCACATTGAACAGAATTATACTGCCTATGTTTTGGGCATATTTATGGGGGGGGGAGGTTGAATGGAGATTACAGAATCACAGAACATTAGGGACTGGAAGGGACCTTGAAAGATTATTCAGTCCAACCCCCCTGCAACAGCAAGATCCCCTAGATCCAGTCACACAGAACAGGTGGATTTTAAACTTCCAGGGAAGGAGACTCCACAACCCCTCTGGGCAGCCCGTTCCAGGGCTGTTACCCTCATCATGAAGAAGTTCCTTCTCATATTGACATGGAAACTCCTTTTCCATCTCATATCCATTGCCTCTTGTTCTACCACTAGATGCCCCTGGCTCCATCCTCCTGACACCCACCCTTTCCCTATTTATCAACATTCACAGGGTCACCCCTCAGTCTCCTTTTTCCTAAGCTCAAGAGACCCAGTTCCCTCAGCCTTTCCTCATCAGGGACATGCTCCACTCCCATCGCCTTGTGCGTCCCCAGGCTAATCACTGTTAGAGCAGTATGAGAAGCAGAAAAGCTCTGGGTTATTGCTGAGCAGGAACAGAACACAACTGTGTTATCAACAGTGTTCTCAAAACACATTCAGAAGAAAGCCCTATTAAAGGTTGTGGAGTCTCCTTCTCTGCAGACATTTAAAATCCACCTGGATATGTTCCTATGCAACTGGATCTAGGGGATCCTGCAGTGGCAGAGGGATTGGATGATCTTTTGAGGTCCTTTCCAATCCCTACTGTTCTGTGGTTCTATTGTAACTACTATGAAGAAATTTAATTCCATCCCTGCCAACTCTATACACCAAGATCAATTTCTTTGCATCATCAATGTAGTGGACAGGACACTGATGCATTCCTGAGGCAAACAGCAAAGAAAAAGGTTGACAAGTTGTTGGAAGGATAACCTGAGGCTTGTTCATGAGCACAGAAGGTCTTTAAGGCTGGCAGGAGCACCTAGTTACATACTTCTCGCTGTTATTGCCAATGGCATCGTAACGAACAGCTTGTCTTACTGGAGACCTGTTCTTTATTATAACTGTAAATGGTACAGTACAAGGCATCGTTGTTCTCTGTAACAAGCATTAGGATAATACATTACATGGGTTCAGAATCCGTAGGGAGAATGGATTCTTTTTGTTCTTTTCTACTGCAATCGATGGGAGTTTACTCTGCATAGGTTTTTAATGAAAGCTTCGCTGGAAAGAGAAAGAATCCCATAATATCAAGAGCACAGATATGCCAGAAGCAGAACACCTGCCACAGACTTCTGCCCATGAATAGCAGGAAAAGACTCACTGCTAGTAGGTAACAACCTACAGGCAAGCAAGAGTTCAAAAATAGCTTCTGAATTTGATAGCTTTGCAGAACATGACCTGATACAACCAGGTTTGTGCACTACATCGCTGCACTTGCTCAAAAAAATGTTGTGCTTTTGGGGTTTGTTGTTGTTCTGTATTAAGAAAGGATGTTGTTTCCTTAATAACATAGAATCATAGAAGCATCAAGGCTGGAAAAGACTTTCAAGATCATTAAGTCAAATCATCAACCCTACAACCTCCAACCACTAAAACATCTCATGAAACAACTTGTTTGCCTGTTTGTTGAACCCCTCCAGGGATGGTGCCTCCACCAGCTCTCTGGGAAGACTGTTCCAAGGCTTCCCCATTCTTTCTGAGAAGAGATTTTTCCTAAGATCCAATCTGAACCTCTTCTGGCACAACCTGACCACATTTCCTCTGGTCCTATCACTAGTCCCTAGGGAGAACAGGCCAATCCTCACCTCACTCCAACCACCCTTCAGGCAGTTGTAGAGAGCAGTGAGGTCTCCCCTCAGCCGCCTTTTCTCAAGGATGAGCAGCCTCAGCTCTCTTAGCCTCTCCTCATCAGACTTGTTTTCCAGATCCCTAGCCAACTCAGCTGCCCATCTCTACCCCTCCCCAGCACCTCCCTATCCTTCCTACACTGCAGTGACAAAACTGCCCCCAGTACTTGAGATGCAGCCTCACCAGGGCCCAGTATAGGGGCAGGATAACCTCCTTAGTCCTGCTGGCTACGCTATTGCTGATACAAACCAGGATGCCATCAGCCTTCTTGGCCACCTGGGCACCCTGCTGGCTCCTGTTCAGCCGCTATCAACCAACACCCCCAGATTCCTTTCTGCTGGGCAGCTCTCCAGCCAGTGCTCCCCCAAAAAAGCAGCTTTTCAAACCCAAACTTCCAACTTTTCTGCAGAAAACACACAAATGAAGTTTACAGGTTCTGCTCACTTTTTAAAGCAGAGCAGTGCTAACATATTTTAGGAGAGTAACTGATCACAGACATGACTGAAAATCTTCCTCATAGTCCCTGTTTCTCAGCAAAAGCAAAAGAACGAGCAAAATGCTGTAAAACGCTGTAATCAAAATACATCCTTTCGTTTTCTATTGAGCTGGTGCCTTATCTTCATTAATTTCCTATGAAGAACAGGGTCTATCATTGCTCGCTTTCTGTTGCTTTTATCCCCCTATTATAGTAATGACATCTTTCTTCTTTTCCCCATTGTTGAAAGAGATTTACCAAGGGTCTGAGCTCACCCTCGCTCAAAAGGAAGGATTCGATCACGCATAAGGATAGGCAGACATCTACACATGACTGCCAACCACATCAACCTGTTTTATCAGTTTCATAGATTTTCCTCAGCACTGAAAACTTGGTACATTTCAGAGTCAGCCAGGTGCCACAGAAAGAAGGCATCACAGAATCATAGAACATTAGGTATTGGAAGGGACATCAAAAGTTCATTCCGTCCAACCCCCCTGCCACAGCAGGACCCCCTAGATCCAGTCACACAGGAACATGGCAAGGCAGGTTTTAAACATCTCCAGAGAAGGAGATTCCACAACCCCCCTGGGCAGCCCCTTCCAGGGCTCTGTCACCCTCA
>JAOXOE010030567.1:0-12927 GCA_028565055.1 Phoeniculus purpureus
GGTTGGACTCGATGATCTCTTTGGGTCCCTTCCAACCCCTAACATCCTATGATCCTATGATCCTATGATCCTATGATGTTAGGAAGGATTTCTTCACTGAGAGGGTCATTGGACACTGGAACAGGCTGTTCAGGGCAGTGGTGGAGTCACCATCCCTGGAGGTATTAAAGGATGTATAGATGTGGTGCTTAGAGACAAGATCTAGTAGTACCTTGGCAGAGTTAACATTTGGATTTGATGATCTTAAATGTCTCTTCCAACCAAAGAGGTTCTGTAATTCTGTGACTTGCACGTGATGCAGAAGCACCTATGTAAGACAATCCATCCCATCCTTAAAGGCTGAATCATTGTCTCCTGTGTTTGTTTTCTCTATTGATTGCAGAGGGACAGTACAAGATTAGTTTGCATTAGATGTCACACATTCAGATAGGAATAATTAGGCAATTAGTAGTTAAGAGTCCTTCTAGGAACTACAGGGGTAGGTAATCCGAATGTCTTTTATGAAAGCAGGTATTATACTGCAACCTAGCAGCTGGCTTGTAAGAGGTGTGTGGAAACCCTTTGTCTACTCAACCTTCAAAGGTCTAAGCATCCTACATGATAAGAACAGAGTGGAGCCCACCAGGTCCTGCTCTGCATGTCCATGGTGGAGACTCAAACTGTACCAGCTAAAGGGTGCCATTCTTCAGCATTTTTATCACAGCTGGGAGAGCCAGATCCTGGGCTGTATCATGATCTCAGTAGCAATAAAAAAATCACCATGCAGAAAAAAAGTAGGTGAGCTTCTCTATATTCACCACGGACTAGAAGATTCTATCTAGTTGCCATGGAGGTGCTAGAGTAGCAGCATCAGTTCACAGTGACATGTACCCCCAAATACCAACCTCATGTGCCCTACTGAGCTCGTGACTGCTGCAAGGCCAGGTGTTGCATGTCCTAGGTGTGAAGGGTTGACAAGTTATTGATCCAATGTCTCCTGAGGGTTCTGTTTGGGAAATCTCCTTCCATGGTCACATTGAGATAAGTGTCTAGAGCTGAGAGCCTTTCAGAAGCATTTTTCCATTCCTTCTTTCTGCAGGGAGAGCAGAATTCCCTTCCCCTCCCACTCTCTCCCTATGGTATTTGCACAGATGCTTGAGATGAAGCATCCATGCTGCAACAGCACTGAAGTTTTGTTCAGAGCCACCCCTATAAAAAAATACACTCAACCTACTTGGAAACCCAAAGTTGAAATGAGAGAAGAAATAGTAAGATTTTACCTAGACAAAGTCCGATTAAGACATTCCTGTACCTTACCTCACATTGTAAAGAAACAAGAACTTCCTTAATACTTTTGAAAGATGAACCAAATTAAGCAAGAAGAATGGCAGCTTGGGCAATTGTGAGACGTAATGTTTTCCTCCTGTGGCCCATGTGTCTGTCCAGAGGTAGCCAGACTGAGTCAGCACTTTCATCCTTTCTGACTCCACTAGGATGCAGAAACTCAGCACAGGTTTACCTGCAGGACCCAGTCCATTAGGCACTCTCAGAGCAGCAAGTCCCAACAAATGCAGTCAGGGGGACTTTTCTTGGTGTCCACATGTCAACCACGACACTGAATGAACTCTTTTGTTGCAGTGCTGTGAACACACTGAAGTTAGATCTGCTCCTGGCACTCAGATGGGACTTGTTAGCCCATGGTTGTTGGGTAAATGCTTTAATCATTGAGTGTTATGTAAAAGGTGGAGGCCAAGAGCATCAGTAATCACTTTTAAAATGTAATGGTAATACTTTGAGAGGAGCCTGATTTGTGCAGGATTACAAAAGTCTTGCCTGGGACACACAGTGGAGCAGGATTGTTGCAGGACTGAGCTGGTGCCAAATACACATTTCAAGTCTGCACGTGAACATGGGGCAATAGCTACCTGGTTGCTCTGGCAGGCAGCTGAGTGCACATGCAGAAGCTGATCTGTGAGCTGGTTGACTAAGTGATGCTCAAGGGGTATTCTGTGATTCTGTAAGGTTGGACTCGATGACCCTAGAGGGCCTTTCCAGCCGTGATGATTCTAACCCTAACCCTAACCCTAACCCTAACCCTACAGTTCAAGTCCTGGTTTATTTGCTTTGATCCTTTTTTTGCCTAAGGGTCATGAAGAAAATGTGCATGAAGTTTTAGCCCAAACCTAAAAGGACAGTATGGCAAAGCTTAAGGCTAGAATTGACTGCCCAGGATGTGCAAAGACATTTCATTTGAGTGCTTGAGAGCTGCACAAAACACAATTTGCACTGGAAGATTAAGATGACCCAAGGCTCCAATAAATGCATGACAAGATTAGATTTGATTTTTCTTTCCTGAGGTCGAGCTGTTCTTTGCAGTGGCAAATTTATTTAACCATATTACCCTCCTCAGTGATAGATTTTATGTACACTTTCTGGGCACTGCAGCCAAGCCCAGGTCATCCTTTACTGTTATATCATGAATGGATGCCTCCTTGTTTGACCAGTGAATGACCTCGACACTCCTCCCCAAACAAATATGAAGTTTTTGCCTCTGTGGCAAGAGCATTTACTATTATTAGTGTCTTTAAAATACTGCTTTCATGGTTTTATTTATGTAGAGGTGCAGGCAAAGGGTGTGAGCAGGTATACGTGTGTATGCGCCTGCATGCACGCAAGACAACCCTTGAAATTCATTGCCTTGGCTCACAAAACCTTCTGGACCTGTTTACATCCCTGAGGCAAATTACTTAATATATCTGCAGTTAAACTGACTGCACAGCTTTGGTATGCTGCTCACCTTCCCTGTGCAGGGAATCGCTGAGAACACTCAGCGCCTGTGGAAAACGAGCATGTTCCTGACACAAACACAACAGCAACGTGTTAACACGCTCTGCTAATGCTGACTAATCCTGAGGACAGTGTGTTGGGTTTTCTGCATATTGTCTTAACATCGCATGGGAAGGGAGAATCCTTTGGTTTGGAGAGCGGAGAGCTGAGCAGGAGGAGGAGAGGAGGCAGTGGAAAGCATTTTAAATAACTTCAGTAATGACCTCAGTGCCGATGAGGGACTCCTACTCACATGAAGGGCTCTGCTAAGTGTTTGAATGGCACAAGAGTGGTCTTGAGGTGTCAGATAATTTCTAGTGTTTTGGACTGGACAGAGCTCATTCAGGATTGAGGAAAGAAGCAGTTGTCCTCCTAAAGGAGTGTGAGTGTGGGGATTCCTTCTCCAGCCCTCAAGGCTGTATCAGTGCCATTCTTAGTGACCTTTCGAGGCTTAGTGACCTTCCAAAGACAAAAGGATTACAGGAAATATAAAGGTTTAGAAAACCTTAACAACTGGCCTTGCTTGTGCATCCTCCCTCAGCTTTCTCCCAGCAACCTGAGATGGGCTTGCCAATCAGGACAGCACCATACTGCCTGGCCCTACGTAACTGAAATGGGGGTCCCAATGTGTGTAGGACAGGACAAAGGTGCTTATGGGGTGTCCTGTCTCTGCTGTCTGAAAGAAAAATAAAGGTCTGGAAAAGATGAAGAAGCAGAGACACACAGGAGACAGATGCTCTTGGGCATAGTGTTGGGCTGGAAACGCAAAAATGCATCTATACACCTTTTGTGACCCTTACTTTGCTATGTAGGGTCAGCTCTGAGGAATGGCTTGTTTCACCATCAGCGTGAGGGAGTGCATCTGCCATTGGGCCTAACCTTTCAGGTAGAGACAGCAGCAGAATGGTACAACCACTCAACAGAATCCATGTGCACAGTGGTTTGAATTTCCAGAATACAGATCCATCAAAAGAGTCAGTTACGCAAGAAACCTTCAGCAGTAAGGTACTGCTGCAAATTGTCTTCTTCAGTTTACCAGGCTGGTATTTTAGAGAGCGATGTTCACCAAGATGGTGAGTCAGTGGAGTCTATGGAACAAGTCCTTTACGTAACATCTGTTTTTTTTAATGCAAGCTAAAGAAATGAAGAAATCCCTTCAGCATTGTGGAAGTATATCACACAGTCACAGAACTACAGAATGTTAGGGATTGGAAGGGACCTCACAGGACCATCTAGTCCAATCCCCCTGCCACAGCAGGATCACCTGCACCACGTCACACAGGAACATATCCAGGTGGGTTTTAAATGTCTGCAGAGAAGGAGACTCCACAATCCTCCTGGGCAGCCTGTTCCAGTGCTCTGTCACAATGAAGAAGTTCCTTCTCATATTGATGTGGAACCTCCTGTGTTCCCGCTTACACCCATCGCCCCTTGTCCTATCTTTGGATGCCACTGAACAGAGCCTAGCTCCATCCTCCCTTTCCACATTTATAAACATGAATGAGGTCACCCCTCAGTCTCCTGGGAGCTCCCTCAGCCTTGACTCATAAAGGAGATGTTCTACTCCCTTTACCATCTTTGTGGCTCTGCGCTGGACTCTCTTCTGCAGCTCCATGTCCTTCTTGAACTGAGGGGCCCCAGAACTGGACACAATATTCCAGATGTGGTGTCACCAGGCCAGAGTAGAGGGGGAAGAGAATGTCTGTCGATTTACTGACCAGCCCCCCTCTAGCACCCCTCAGGATGCCACAAGAGCATACTGCTGGCTCCTGGTCATCCTGCTGTCCACCAGGACCCCTAGGTACTTTTATCCTATGCTGCTCTCCAAGAGGTCCTTCCCCAACCTATGCTGGTACCTGGAGTTCTTGTTGCCCAGATGCAAGACTCTACACTTCCCCTTGTTATAGTTCATGAAATGTCCCCCTGCCCAACACTCCAGCCTGTCCCGGTCCCACTGAATGGCAGCACAGCCTGCTGGGGTGTTGGCCACTCCTCCCAGCTGAGGAGCTGATTTCACCTTGCACATCTCCAAAATCAAAGCTGCCATCTTGATACCAACAAGAAGACAACCTACTGTTCCTGGTACTGTCCAGGATACAGTTGGAGTCAGTTTCCTGCATGTTTCTCCTTATCCAGAGCAGTCATGTGCTCGAGCAAAGATCAGTGATGATTTGTGATGTCTGCTGAAATCCCCCTGAAACTCAGTCACTGATTAAAATACCATTATCCTTTGCAATAGGTTGCTGTGCTGAAGGAGGTCTCGGCCACACTCCATGTGATTTGCCTGACAGTACGGCAAAGCTTCGTCGAGCCCACCCTGAAGCAAAGCACTGCTTCGCTGCATTCTGCTTTGGAGCTCAGCAGGCACGTACACTGATTCTAAAGAGAAAGGCGACATTCTGACGTCAGGTGAGAAGACCTATCCAGCAACCCATAGTCACCTCTGAACTGTCTGTGTGCATCTGCCGTCTTGTCCCTCTGTCACTTTAAGCGTGCCTTTAGCTCTCCTTTACTTATTAATAGAGGCCAGAACAGTGGCTGACCGTGTAGAGCTGTGTGCAGGGAGCACATTGTTCAGCACTGAAATACACACGGTTGTGTAACTGCGACTCTGAGAGAGATAAGCAAGACAGCAGAAAAACAAGGCTCTGTGAGGGACTTAAAACACCGCCACTAGGCTGCCTGTGCTGGAGCTTGGACCTACCACTCCAGGACTCAAGATGGGAAGGGGCAAGCAAGGAAACAAGCTCAGATGGACTCCAATATGAGCAGAAGCCAGTATCACCTCGGTCAGTGTCCCTGTCACAATACAAATAAACCAGCCCATAGCTGAAAGCCTGCACCCACTTACCCAACCAAACTGCCCAGCTGCACCATTTACTGGGACAGTGCTGCCTCCAGGGGCTCCAGCAGCCTCTCCAAACTGTTAGGTTCTGACCAAAGATAACCCTTCCTGAAGGACACTAGTGTTTTGAAACCTCAGGCAGCTGCTCAGTCTGCCCACTGACCTTTGCTGAGAAGCCTGTTGGGAGCAGACCCACATTTACTGAGACCTTGCACCCAGGCCCACATTTATTGAGACATTTCTCAGAAGCTGAAATGTCCTGTAGCGTGATTCACCATTCTTTAGAAGAGCTGCCTCAGGCTGCCTCAGTGAAAGGGAAGTACTACTTCCCCCATGCTTTCTTTAACCAAAACAACGGACATTATTGTGCTCTGTGCTGGCTCTACCAAGCTGAGTGGGAGAAAGCCAGTCACAAGGATGGCTTACTAGATGGATTCTTTGATTGCCCTCCTAGAACGCCCCTAAAGCTGGGACAGCCATGGCTGTCTTTCAGGTTTCACTTTTACTCCAGAGGAGCATTTGACTCTCTCATGCACTGATGACAAGTGGACAGGTCACCACCAAGTCCAAGAGATTTATCCCTTTTGCCTTGATTCCTCCAGAGGCACAGGACTAGGAGGAAGCTTTATTTTTTAAAGTTTTTCATTTGGTTTTTCAGGTGTATTTTAGAGCCAAACTCAAGCGAAACCAGATTGTGGGAAGCAAACACATCAGCTGAAGACTTCACGTGTGGCCACACTGGAGGGTTCATTGCTAGGTAGGAGAGGTGCTCTTAGGAATATATGCGGCTACAAATGCCAGACAGACATTTCAGAAGTAATGTAACACCCATGCAGGTCTGTGAACATGAGTGAGACAAGGTCTGTGTGAAGAGATGACATCTCTACCTGCTGCAGCTGGGTAAACCAGACCAACCTGGAGAAAGGTTTGCAGACCAGAAGCACCTTCTGCCTTTTTCAGCTGGGCCATCTCCCCTTACACTCATCTCACAGTCTAGTTTCGTTGTTCCAGCATCATTTAAACACAGCTGTGGGGCTGATCGTCTCTGTTTACTGATCCCTGCCCTTTCTTGCCATCCCTCACCCCATCTTCACACTCCCGCCAAGAGATGTCCTGCACCACAGTGCGGGATGGCTTTAAGCTGCACCAAGGGAGGTTCAGGCTGGATGTCAGAAGGAATTTCTTTCCTGAAAGGGGTGTCAGGCACTGGAACAGCCTGCCCAGGGAGGTGGATGAGCCACCATCCCTCGAGGTGTTTAAGAGAAGGATAGATTGGGGGACAGGGTTTAGTGGTGCTGACAGGGCTAGGAAAACGTTGGTCTTGATGATCTTGAAGGACTCTTCCAGAAAAAACTCTTCTATGATTCTGTGGGCTGAGACAGGATCTTGCTGTGCCAGCAGCGCTAGTCCTGTCTCTGCTCCGCCTCCAGCGCCATACAAATTGCCTGTTCACTCATGTTGCAAAAGTCTCCTCATTCTCTTCCTTCTGATGGAGTTCCTACCCAGAGGAGCCCCAGGCTGGCAAGTCACTGCTAAAGTGTCAGAGCTGAGACACTGGCCAAACTGCAGCAGGGGAAAAGTCCCTGGATATCCTGAGACCCGACTCTCTTGATCTTTGGGGGCTGCTTCCTGCCCAGATGTCACACAAAACAGCCCCGGCTCCACCAAACAGCTCTGAATGATGAACGAAAGGGCCATTTGGAATAGGGAATCCTGATTTTTTTTCATTGGAAAAGCAATCAAAATTTTCAGTTGAGGTGTTGCTTAAGGATTTGGTTTTTTCCCTGGAGTTTCTGTTTGAAATGACAAACTCCTTAAACACCCTTTCCTAGGGCGCAGTTTGGATTTATTCACATCTGCTTTTTCCCATGGAAGAAGATTTCTCAGGAGAGTAGCAGCAGACTGTAGTCACAACCATACAGTACCTGGGGTCTGCTGCAGTTGCACAGGACATGCACATTTCCCACTGTGGGATCCTGCTCTAGCAGCAGGTTTGGGCTGGATGATCTTCAGGGGACCCTTCCAACTCCTGCCCTTCTGTGCATACGGACACACAGAGTCCACTTTCCAGTGCTACTCCCAAAAAAGGTTATTTCTCCTATAAACTGCAAAGAAAGTTATTATTAGTGTCACTGTATTAATAATTAACACTATTATTTACTGCCATGTCCTTGGCAGACTGCTTGTGCTAGGCTGGACTAGTAGTCTCTGCTAGTGGTCATGTCCCTCCCTAGCAGAGCTCATGGGGAGCAGTCGTGGGAGGGCTTCATGAGGAGCTGTCAAGGGGGCATTACCTTTAGGAACCAGTGGATCTTCCTGGCTGCTCCCAAAGAGTGGGAAATCCCAGATAAGGTGCTGGAGGAGAATATAGGCCCCCACCCTACAGACACCGTGCCAGATAACACTGGAATTCATTACATATTCAAGCAGGACTCACCCCAGGATAAGTGGGATCCACCCACAAGAACGTCAGGAATGTGCTGGGATCCTGCAGGGAATGGCCAAGCCCTCAGCAGGTGAGGCCCAAACTGCTATAAACGGGGAAAAAACCTGAGAGCAAACTTTTAGGGTGGGAGGCCAACATGAAGACTTTGCACGGAATTGCAAAGGACTACTCTCAGCAAACGAATCCGTAAGGGCTGGTGGAAAGTTATCCACCTGAAGGGAGTTTTTGAAATGCCCTTTAGAAATTTACCTTCTTGCTATGCACTTCACCAAAAGCTGAAGGTGCTGCATTCCTGCCTCTCCGTAGAATCACAGAATCACAGAGTCATCATGGCTGGAAGGGACCTCCAGGGTCATCGAGTCCAACCTTTATCCTATTATCTAGCTGCTAGACCAGACCCCTAAGCGTCGCGTCCACTCGTTCCTTAAACACCTCCAGGGACGGTGACACCACCACTAGACACGGGTCTATTATTATATAGACCATATTATCATACCCAGAAATGCAATTATTTGTTAAATGAAGCATACAATTATAGATATTAAAAATTACTTACATTCTGCATATTTCTGAAGCTGAGAGAACTCTCCAGGACTCAGGTTAACCCACTTCTCCTGGCTCGACATACTGGCAGTAGGGGGTCTTTGTTAAATATCAGAAATACATTCCCTTGGACCCAGGCGACACAAGCTCCATGTAGCTTCAGCTCACAACGCTTGGAGAGATGGTATCAGCCCGCGTGGACGAAGCTTTCGCACTATGAATTGTCCCCAGCGCGGTGGTTCAGTGGTGAGTTACAGCACTGTTAGAAGAAGATCAAACGTTAGAACCATAAATGTCAAGTTTTCCTACAGTAACTGATAAATATTTTGCTTCATACAGCTCTGCTAAAACATTTCTCATACAGCTTTTGTCCATAAGTGGCTTTGCAGGTAAATTCGGGTTTTAGCTTTAGACTTGCAAACACTAACATGCACCTTAATAAAAGACTATCGAATGTTTATGATCAAAGTGCATCTGGACACCCGATGTGGGGATGAGGCGCCATCCCTGGAGGTGCTTAAGGCCAGGCTGGATGAGGCTCTGGCCATCCTGATGTAGGGTGGGGTGTCCCTGCCCATGGCAGGGGGGTTGGACTAGATGATCTTTCAAGGTCCCTTCCAACCCCTAATGACTGGATCTAGGGGATCCTGCTGTGGCAGGGAGATTGGACTGGATGATCTTTGGAGTTCCCTTCCAACCCCTAATGATTCTATGATTCTAAGAGCAAAGGAAAAGGGGCTGCGGTAAAAGGGCACCTCTTGGGCTTCGCTACTGCTTGTATTTCAGCACAAACAACAGGCAGGAAAAGCCAAGGGGAGTTCACAGTCCCCATGATGCTCTTTGCACCACCGAGATCTTGCCCAAGGATCTCAGGCATTTTTGAGCAACCTCGTTGCCACAGGAAGTGCTCCAGGTGGTGGTCACAGGGCTGTCTTGCCTCCCGGTCAAACAGATCGCTTCCTACTTCTTGAATGGAACACAGATAGTGATAGTGTCTGGGGCCGGACCATTCTCCCGGGGTGGCATTCAGCAGATAAAAATGTCACAGCCTTCCCGAGGTGGTCAACAGAGCTCTTCTCTGCAGCAAGATGCTGCCTGAGCAACCCCTGACAAACCCCTGCAGACCATCAGATGCTGCCAGCAGGGCTGGGCCAGGGGTAGCTCTGAAACTCTCCTCACAGCATGTTTCTGGGCAGCACCCATCAAGGCCAGCCTGCATCCGAATTTCAGCACAGACCTGAGAGGATCCCAGGTCAAGATTTAGAGTTGGCTCCTTGCTCTCCAGCAGGACTGCAGCTAAACCTCAGCCACTCCTCTATGAGCGAATCCAACAGAAAAGCAAACACAAGGGGCAAAACCCTTCGCTGGAATTTCAGGCTTCTCTTTAAGAAGGGTCTGGTCTACTTCTAACTCCTTGTAAGCTGAGCCCTTGTTCCCCTCTGAGGAGCAAAAGTGAAGAGTGAACCAAGAAAAACCTGAGAAAAGTTCACCCCTTTCTGTCCCAGCAGCAGCAAGTTCTAAGCAGCATCTCCCAGCCTGTTTTGAAGCTGATGCGAGGAGCCAGATTCGTCTGCATTCCAGCCAGAGCAGCTCGGGGAGGCATTTCCAGCCTGAGACGACACCTAGGAGTTTCCCCAGAGCCCTGCACCCCCTCCGTATAGCTCCCGAGATGCTGGGAGGCATCGGACAGGTCCTTTTGCCCCCTGATAGAAGGGTCACCTCCTCGGTTATCAGTGGACCAAGAGTCAGGAGCAGCAGAGCTCTGGTCACTGAAAGAGTGGCTGTTCCCAGGAAACAGAAGTGCTCCTTAGTGTGCAGAAGGTGCAGCACAAGGCCAGTTTGCAGGAGCCACAGCTGTCAGAAACAGAGGCAGAAGCAGAGCCTGGCACAGCCTGCTGCTCAGGACTGATGGGGGCATCGCACTGCAAACCCACAGGATCCCAAATACAGTGAGGCTGGGCTTAGACCATGATGAGTTTGCCCTAAATATGCCAAGGCCAAGATGTAACCTTAAGGAAAACAAGCTCTTCATTTTCTTTACACCGCCGTTCCTTAGTCAGCAGGCTGAGACCTCATGCTTCTCTCCCCAGACAGCAGAGCAGGCGCCCTATGAAGCCCTAAACCCTGGGCTTCACCCGCACCCAGCTAGCTTGACTGTGCTCGAAATCTCTGCGAATATCAAGGCCTTCATCTCCGATCCTGTGGCCATCCACGTTGCTAGGCAATGGAGAACAGTGGCACATCTACCACCTCTTCTCTCCATCACAGTCTGTGGCTGGCTGTCTCCCTGCCACGCATCTGCAGGGACAGCCAGCCACGACCTCTCTTCACATGCCCTTTTCAAGCTCCTGAAGCATTTGGAGGAGCGAGTTCCTGCTCACTACCTATCCAGCAGCTACAGCACCATCTGGCAACGGTGAATGACCTTTTACAGATGTGATATATTCCTTTTAAAGGGGAAAAGGAGAACATGCTCCTCATCAAAAGGGTAATTTCAGCACTCTTCATTCCCCCATCCTTGCAGACAGACCTGCCTTCACAGGGAAACTTCCTCTCCCTTTCTCTAACTCCCCTTTGGTTTTCAACCCTGTCTCCAGTGTCCTTCTCCTGTTTCAATGTTTTCACAGAATCACAGAACATCAGGGACTGGAAGGGACCTCACAAGAGCATCCAGTCCAACCCCCCTGCCACAGCAGCATCACCTAGACCAAATCACAGAATCATAGAATCATTAAGGTCCCTTCCAGTCCCTAAAAGATCATCCAGTCCAACCCCCCTGCCACAGCAGCATCACCTAGACCAAGTCACAGAATCATAGAATCATTAGGGACTGGAAAGGACCTTAAAAGATCATCCAGTCCAACCCCCCTGCCACAGCAGGATCCCCCAGATCCAGCTGCACACGAACATATCCAGGCAGGTTTTAAGTGTCTCCAGAGAAGGAGACTACAAGGAGAGGCTGAGGGCGCTGGGGCTCTTGAGCTTGGAGAAGAGGAGACTGAGGGGTGACTTCATTAATGTCTATAGATACGTGAAGGGTGTGTGCCAGCATGAGCCAGGCTCTGCTCAATGTCATCTAGTGATAGGACAAGGGGCAGTGGGTGTGAGCTGGATCAGAGGAGGTTCCACGTCAATATCAGAAGGACCTTCTTCCCAGTGAGGGTGATGGAGCAGTGGAAGGGGCTGCCTACTCTTTACTGTAGACTTGCATGATCCAGGTAGGAATTCCTGGTAAAACCAGCCCTCTCTTCTTAGCGAGAAGGTGGTACTCAGGTTAGACCTGAAAAAAATCACACCAACTCGCACATTAGATTGTTCTCTCGGTCCTGTCTTCGTTTAGATGACGTATCTAAAAGCAGCTCTGACACAGCAACCCCATAAGCATGGTGGAAGCCATGCCCTACCTGCCCTGAGTCCCAAAAGGTCTCCTTATGCCACATACGACTAAGCAGAGTTCATGTTAAGATGAAACTTGATGTCAGAATGGGAGATGGGGAAAAGTCACTGGCAAACTCTTCACACCTTGGCTCTGCCAATGCACATGAGCTCTGCGATGTGAAGCGAGTCAGCAGAAAGAATCTGGGCTAGAAAGAATCAAAGACAGGCTTCCTCACCCACAGAGGGGTTTCAGCTTCCCAGCGAGAAAATAAAGCTGATGCAGAGCGCCCGAAGGACCCCAATATCTGCGAGAATGTCACGAGGAGCACAACGCATTGAAGAAGATCATCGCAACAAATCGAGTCCCTAAGCGTGACGCTGCCTTTCATGCGGAGAATGGACCGATTCGTTCCCCAAACAACGGCAAATTTCACGGAGGCTCTGGAACAGATTGCTCTGTTCGCTCCATTACTCACAGAGCAGCTCGCCACAGCGGCAAGGGCTGAACTCATCTTCTTTGGTGTCCTCAGCTCAGGAAACAATCGTCTAGCCCACAGGAAACGAGGTGCCTCAAGAAGTGGCTGAAGTGCAAACATTTCTGTGTCGGCGTGTCCACGTGCCTCGTGTGCTCTGCACACTACTGTGCTGCGCTGGGCCGCCTAGGAGTAGCTGTAAAGACTTGACTGGATTTCTTTAACCGCTGCAGAAAACACCCGTGAGCTGGGATGCCCGACCGGAGCCGCAGACCTCTCCAGAAAACACCCGAGAGCTGGGATGCCCGACTGGAGCCGCAGACCTCTCCAGAAAACACCCGTGAGCTGGGATGCCCGACTGGAGCCGCAGACCTCTCCAGAAAACACCCGAGAGCTGGGATGCCCGACTGGAGCCGCAGACCTCTCCAGAAAACACC
>JAOXOE010030568.1:0-12922 GCA_028565055.1 Phoeniculus purpureus
GTGGCAGGGGGATTGGACTGGATGATCTTTTGAGGTCCCTTCCAATCCCTAATGACTGGATCTAGGGGATCCTGCTGAGTCAGGGGGATTGGACAGGATGATCTTTCACAGTCCATTCCACTCCCTAAATGTTCTGTGATTGTGCAACAACCACAATAACCTCCACGTGCCTTTCTGAAAGAAAAACAATAGCGTTATCTCCCAATTTTTCTTACTAACGTCTGTTCCATCCCCTACAAACACTGTGCTCTCTGTAAGGAAGAGATAGTTCTGCTGGGCCTCTCTTGGTTATGCAGCTTGTGTAGGAACTGGTCCTTCCCTCAGACAGAAGTAGCCTGTGTCCTGCTGGTAGGTAAAGGATACAGGGAGGGTTGAAGCACAGGAACACTGTGTGTGGGATGGTGTTAGGGGAGGTGGGAGGAATTTGGAAAGTGCTGGTGAGTATTCTTCAGGAAGAGAAGGCTAAGGCTACTGTGTCTTCACATCTCCACTCACCTCACAGCACACATCTGCGGGAAACTAGCTGTGGTGAGTTTACCGCTAGCAAAATAGCGAAGCTTTTTGTCACGTGAGAGGTGGCAAAGGATGGTACTCAGGGAAGTGGCGCTGAAGGCTGTTATTAGCTTTGTCACGTCTGCTTCGTGATCTTGATAAAATAATTCCCTTTCCATTGCTCTGTCTAGTCTCTGCAGTCAGGCCGGTCCACGTGCTCTCCAAGTGGATTATTTGAGCCAAAGCCAGACCTAGTAAGTTAGCTGTGTGGAAATGATAACATCAGGCTGGGGAGAGCCTAGATGACCAGACTGACTATAATCATATGGAAAAGAGGGCACTTCTAGAGCTGTTTCAGGTTGCTCAGAACTGTGTCTGAAGAGGGTTATTTCTCTCTGCAGGTATAAAGAGCCTAGATGACTGCTTCATCCATCTGAAAGTTAGGAGTTGAGTTTCTAGTTTCAGGTGATTTTATTCCACAGCTGCGCAGTTTCTGACACAGGAGACTCTCATTTTTCACCTGTGACTTTCAAAGGCTGCTTCTGTAAGAAGTAATTATCCAGACACACTTACCTCTTTCTTTTTGAGGAAAGGAAATTAGATGTGTATGGAACACAACTAATCATCGTCTGTTGATGTCAGACTCGCTGATGGCTGCTGTTCCCGCTTTGTTGTTTTCCTTCGGATAAGCTGTGCAGAAATTAATCTGGGAATGCTCTCCAGTCTGCACGAGGGTTTTCTTGCTGGTCACATAAACACTCTGCTGCGATTGACACCTTCCCAATTTACACATCCCAGAAATTCTCTGCAGAACCAGGTCATGAATGTGGAGGTGTGAACTGGGTTCAGTCTAGAGGCAGGGCTGGATGCGTCTGTGGTGTTCGTTGCCTTGGGAGTTAATGCTGTGCGTGCATAGCTCATGGTCCAAGCTGAAAGCATAGGCCTGACATAACTTAGCTGTAGCAGCCTGGGTTGTTTGGGAGCAGTGGAAATAAGTGTTTGTGGCTTCGTGTGGGAATGGCATAGTGCTAGTTTGGCTAGTAATGAGCTAGTAAATAGTACATGACTCAAGCAGTACAGTAAACCAAAAAGGTTCTGCAAGAGATCAGGCCTGGTGTTGCTTTTCTGAGAGCAGTCATTAGATTAGGGAGGTGCCAGAACTGGCTTCATGTGGAAAATCCTCAAACACTGGGGAGCAGAGTACTGGGACATGTTGGTGGCTGTGTAGGAGTCACTGCAAGTTCAGCCAACTGCGTTGATCGGGTCAGTTCAGTATTGATGATACTTGGCTGGTGTGTTTGCATGCAGAACCATTTCTGCCTACACATCAGTCTTCAATTTTCAAGACTTCCAGGTTTCCAAGCTGTCTGTTTTTTAAGGTTTTTATTCCATTTTCCTGTATAAGCCAGCTTCATGTTTCCCATCTATTCCACTTCTCCTAGTTACTTTAATGCCAGCTGAGGAATTAATATAGCGTGTCGCAATATCTGCACTTGATTTAATGTCTGGACTGAGTGCCTGGCTAGCAAGGAACACAGATGTACGGATGTCCAAACAGCCTCGAAATATCTGAACCTCTTCCTGCAATTCAGTGCCACATTTAAACAGAGGGAGACGACACAGATATTTCTACTTATCTTTTAATTGCTCACTAGAGTGTGCTGTGACACTGGAGCTGTTAATTCCAGGGTTTGGAAATGGCTGTTAAGGTGGAATGTTTGGTTGGGATTTTGGGGGTTTGTTTAGAAGACTGGAACGTTTGATCTGTAGTGAAACAGGTTTGTTAAGTGTTTAATGATCTGCTTGAGTTCATTCTGGTAGTGCTGTGAGTTCTTTGGATCATGCATAGCTGTCGACGGAGCTGTGTAGGTGCTGGTTACTGTCAGACATGCAGGAAGGTGACAGTAAAAGCAGGTGGAAAATCTGTTCGGTTCTGAGAGTCAGAAATAAGCATCAGTGGCTCTTGTAGTCACGTTATGGCTCTTGAAGAGAAGTTCAGCATCACATTCTGATGAAAGAAAGCTGGGGTAGGGCTTTTTACATGTGAGTGCGTAGCCAGAGGACAAGGGGAAAGTGTTCCAGACTTGAAGAGGTGACATAGAGGTTGCCCATGAGGAACCAGTTCTTTGCTGAGATGCTGAAACAGGTTCCCTAAGGCAGTTGTGGCTGCAGTGTTGAAGGACAGGTTGCCTGGGGCTCTGAGTAACCTGCTCTAGTGAAGGTGTCTCTGCATGTGCAGGGAAGTTGAAACTGGGTGGTCTTTAAGGTCCCTTCCAACCCTGACCATTCTCTGGTTCCGAAGGCTTTCTTCTGAAAAAGAAAAATACACATTTGTATTTGCCTACTGTAAGTTTATGCTTCGCAGTAAGACGTAGGAGAATGCTCTGTCAGTGACTCTCGCTCTCATTTCTTTTTCCAGAGGCACCACAAGAAGCAGCTCAGGTCTTGAAGACAGTGCTGTGGGCTCTCCACAGTCGGAGAGTCATAAGTAAGTTTAACAGTAGCTTAGATTTTGGAGCTTGCCTTTTGTGTGTGGTGCTGATCCACCTGCTTGCTGTTGCTTCATACTGCTGTTTGCTTTGTTTGCAGCCCTTGGTTGTCATCATCACCAACTAGCTCTCCCGCGGCAGCACCTGTCATGTTTTCAGCTATCGTAGAGGAAGAGCGCCAGCAAGAAGCTGCTCTCATCAGGAGCAGAGAAAAACCTTTGGCTTTGATTCAGGTACAGTTCTAAGTTACTGCAGCTAAGTAACACGAGCAGTTTCCAGGTTTCAGAGGAGATTTTAGGATTAATCGTGTATTGGTACACTGAGGATAGTTTTTACGTCGTGATATTAAATATCATTTAACTACAGTCACTTCAGATTGCTATTCCATAAGGTTTTGAGTTTTGTCAGGAGCTTGCTTTGAGCTTTGCTCAGGCAGGCCTCCTCCCACTCTTGTTTGGCTTCTTGCTCATCAGCATAGACCTTTCACTTGAAAAGTGATCCTTAAAGGAATCACTTGAAGGAAGTGATCCTTAAAATCAGCCAGCTGCCCTGGACCCTTCTTCTTTCTAGCACTATATCCCATGAATTTTTGGCAAGCAGGTCCCTAAACAGATCATAGGCTTCTCTTCTGAAGCCCCCATTTGTTATCCTACTGTTTGTCTTGTTCCCTTCTCTGGAGATTCTGGGCTCCATGGTTATTACAGCCAAGTCCTTGACCTTCTCATCCCTGACCACTTGGGTAAATTTGAGATTCAGCAGAGTGTCTCCCCTTTCCTCAACTCCTTCATTCTGTATGTCAGGAAGTTTGAGACCTGGACTGAGGAACTTTTTGATCTTCCTGGTAGTTTGGTTTCAGGAGTCCCAGTAATTGCTGGGTGCAGGTGCTTGTTTCATGGCATCTCTGCAGAGATGATCTAGGCGATCCTGCTGTGGCAAGGGGATTGGACTAGATGATCTTTCGAGGTCCCTTCCAATCCCTAGTGCTCTATGATTCTGTGTGAGACATCTGACCCCCGTTCCAGCTGCGTTCAATGAGAGTTCAGAGAGTTGGGGCTGTTTAGTTTGAGGAGGAAGAGGCTGAGGGGAGACCTCGTTGCTCTCTACAACTATCTGAAAGGACACTGCATAGATGTTGGTGCTGGGCTCTTCTCACAGGTCATCAGTGACAGAAGCAGAGGGAAGGGCTTCAAGCTTCACCAGGGAGGGTTAGACTGGACATCAGGAAGAAATTCTTCCTGGAGAGAGTGGTCAGGCCCTGGACTGGGCTGCCCAGGGTTGGGGGTTGAGTTCCCATCCCTGGGTGTGTTGAAAAGTCGCTTAGATGTAGTGTTGGGGGATGTGGTTTAGGGGTGACCTTGTAGAGTGGGGTTGGTGGTTGGACTCGATGATCCCAAGGGTCTTTTCCAACCTGTATGATTCTGTGAGTGCTTGTACCTCACTGTGTTGCCTTTCCAGCTGATACTAGGGTGGTGCAAGTTTCCCACAAGGAGCAGGGCCTGCAAATACAAGGTTTCTTCAGGTTGTCTGAAGAAGGCTTCATCTGCTACTATTTGCTGATGAGGAACTCTGTAGTGTACGTGCATTCAGGACCAATAAACCCACTTCTGTTGGTGCTTCTGGTGTGAACGTCGATCTGACCCTACCACCCGTGTTCTTCTACCCTTCCAGATCGAGGAGCGTGCTATTCAAGATTTACTAAACCACTATGATGCTTTCGACAACCCTGAAGAATTTGTGACGGTTGAAAGGGCTCCCCAGGGACCTATGGCAGCACCTACGTGGAACAAGCACTAATTCATACTCTTCATAGTCCACCTTGTGAGAAGTCAAGAGGGACTGGAAGAGCAGGAGTCGCATCACTTTTAACATCAGCATTAGGACACTGCACATAGTCACTAGGTATTTGTTAGAATGGGAATAACGTGTTCACTGTGTCCTTTCCCCACAGTAAATACCCTGCGTGCGTTTGGAGATCATTTCTTTTAGAAGTCACGTTATTAGTGATGTTACATGAAGCTGTAGATCACAAATACGTTTGCTAATCTTAAATGGTGAGGGGTTTGTGTTCGATTCACAGGGGCGGCTGAAAAGCGAGTCTGTGATTTCAAGTGGAATCGAGTGTGGGGGATTAAACACCTTAAGATTTGGGGGGGGGGGGATGCGCTCCTCAGAGCTTGCTAGGAAATTGAGAGTAGTGGAAAGAGCTGGCGCTTGAACTCCGTGTAAAGTACCGTTTGACGCAGTTTTCCTTCGGTTACGTGTGCGAGTACTGGCTCTGTGATCGCTGTGGCCAGGACTTCTTGCCTGCCGTCGTGCTCCACGACGACGCTCTGCGCTGTACCCGAGTGCCCTGCCGTTGCCTGCTCCTCCGTTCGGCTGTGCATGTCTTCTTTCACTGTTGTGGGACCGGCCCTCGAGCAGTGAGCTCTGTTGCGAAGCAAAGCACGCGGTTGAACAGAACGTGGTGGCGCTTAGCTCATCTATAGTCTTAACCTGGTGAATAAGGTACAGTTTTCAGACCTGCTGTGATTGAGGTGCTGAGGAAATAACAGGATCTGTGTGTTTCGTTGTTGAAGCTTTGGGGATAAGTGCTTGACCGGGGGATTTGCTAACAGCTGACCTTCCAAGATTATCATAGGTGGCTTTTAGTATTGTGTGTTCCAAAGTTCTCTGTGCCTGGTTTAAACTAATGGATAAATATTCTATATCTATAAAAAAAAGTAGCCTTACCTGCAATGCTCTGTGGTGTTTGTCTCTTCATAGAGGTGCGTTTCTACTCCTTAATTCTGCTTTAAGTGAGGCTGCATCTGGAATCCTGGGTCCAGTTCTGGTTGTCCCAGTTCAAGAGGGATAGAGAATTAACAAAGGGAGCTCAACACAGAGCTACAGAGATGTGTGGGGGTCTGGAACAACTGCCTTATGGAGAGAGAGTGAGAACATTGAGACTTTTTAGTTTGGACACAAGAAGGCTCCGAGGGGATTTAATCCCTGTCTATAAATCCGTGAGGGCTGCGTGCCAAGCAGAAAGGAATCCTCTCTGTTCATTGGCATCAGACAGGACCAGGGGGTGGTTGATTCCAGCGTGAATACTGGAAGCTTCCCCTCAGTCTGAGAAAAAACTTATCTCCAGTCAGGGTTATGAACTATTGGAAGGGGTTGCCCAGGAAGGCTGTAGAGTCCCCTTCTCTGGAGATGTTTCAGCCCCAGCTGGATGCAGTTTTGTGGAGCTGATTGAGGCTTTTTAGGTGGTTCTGTTTCTCTGTAATTTGTATCCTGCTTGAGCAGGAGGGTTGGACCTGATGGCCTTTGAAGGCCCCTTCCAACCCTAATAAACCATGTGAACTGTGTGTAAACTGTGTAAACTTTTTCAGTAGTGTCAGTGCTCAAACCTGTGGACAACTGGAATTAAGAGGACTACACAAAATGAACGTAGAGAAAACAACCACTGTGTGAGAAAAGAATTTTGGAAGAAAACCAACCCCACGTAGATGTGTCTCGTGGTTTCAGGTCAACAACACCAAAAAGTGTGCCACAGAAATTGTAAACAAAAGCAATAAACCATCAAAACTTGATTTAGAATCATTAGGGATTGGAAGGGACCTCAAAAGATCATCTAGTCCAGTCTCCCTGCTGGAGCAGGACCGCCTAGACCAAGTTGCACAGGAACATTTACACACAGTTAATATACTTTTACGTGCTGTCTATTTGAAAACAACACTGTAGGTAACTACAGAGTAATCTGAAACTACTTCTGCACATGAAACAAGAACTGTAGGTATTTGGAAGATCCACAGGCAAAGGAAAGCGTAACTTCTAGTTGTCTTAAGTTCTACTGGTGATTCACTGCCTACAGGGATGAGGATTCACTGCCTACAGGGATGAGAACACTTGAATTCAGTGCTTGACTTGTTGCACGGCCGGGCTTTAGGGCCTGCTCAGACTGTCCTGAATTAAAAACCCGGTGGGCTGCTCCGGCTGTGAGCTGGTGTGTTCTCAGACGTGATCAGACACTGGAATCGACCTGCCCAGGACAGTGGTGGAGTCACTGCCCCTAGAGGTGGGAGATGCCCACGGGGACTTGTGCTGCACCACCAGAAGCCTCGAATCCCTAGCCTAGATGGAGGTGAGTGTGAAGAAAAGAATCTCCTGGAGATGAAGCTACTCCTCAGGTGAGTGGTCTCTGTTCTTCCAGCAGAGATTCTGCCCATTGTTGTTTTCCAGAAGCACATCCAGACCACTGTTTCTGTAGTGAACTGTCATGTTTTTTCTCCCTTGTTTCTCATCACTTGAGAAAAGAAAACAGACAGACTTTTGCAAGGGCTTCAGGTGAGTATCTTCAGGGATTAATACTGATAGAATCATAGAATGCTTTGGATTGGAAGGAACTGTTAAAGGTCTAGTCCACCCCAGGGACATCTTCCGTGAGATCAGGTTGCCCAGAGCTCTGTCCAACCTGACCTTGAGTGTTTCAGGTTTGTTGAGGTGTTGCCTAAAGTACTGTTTGTTTCCTGTAACTTGAGTGACTGAAATGCCAGCAGTCTTCTGTTGTGATGTGTGTGGGTTTCTGCCTGAAATTGACCCTCAGGGTGGGTGTGAAGTGACTAAGCTGCTGTTACAGACAGCAAATAGTTGGGCAACCAAGTGAAGGGAGTGTGAGGATCCTGGAGTGGACTACTGAGGACTGGTCAGCGTTCTCTCCACGCTCTTGGACCTGCCTTAGCTGGGTCTTCTCCACCTCTGTTCAGAGCAGATGATTTCATAGAATCACAAGCTGGCCAGGGTTGGAAGGGACCTTAAAGATCACCCAGTTCCAACCCCCCTGCACAGGCAAGGACACCTTCACTAGAGCAGGTCACTCAGGACCCCAGACAACCTGCCCTTCAACATTGCCAGCGATGGGGCAGCCTGTTCCAGCATCTCAGCACCCTCACAGCAAAGAATTGGTTCCTCATGTCCAACATCAATCTCCCCTCTCCAAGGGTGGAACCCTTTCCCCTTGTCCTCTCACTACCACCCTGTCAAAAACCCTTCCCCAGCTTTCTTGTAGCCCCCTTCCTTCAGGTATTTGAAAGCTGCTCGAAGGTCACCTGGGAGCCCCCTCTTCTCCAGGCTGAACAACCCCAGCTTGCTCAGTCTGTCCTCGCAAGGGAGGTGCTCCAGCCCTCTGAGCATTGGAGTTGCTCTGCTCTGGGCCCCTTCCAGGAGCTCTGTGTCCTCTGCATGACTCAGCCTCAGAAAGACGTAGGAGGACTTTTTGGTGCATGGGGATACCGTGAGTTTGTGAGAAGCGTGAGCTTTGTGCAAGGGCACTGCCTTGGGCAGTCTCCCCTTGTAGGATGCCCTTGACTGGAAGTACTCAAAGCCAGTCTCCTCTATGGGATCAGTAATCCCACTGAGTGGGAGAACAGTGGATCTTGCTCAACCACAGCTAAGGTTTATGAGAGGAAATGTGATCCAAAGAGATCACATGGGCTGAGTTAGGCGATGGGTAAGATCCACTCTCTCCTCCTTTGTCTCAGTTTACATGAGATCTTTATGTAGTTTAAAGGCAGTCTTCAGATCAATTGTTTTACTGTTGGGGATCAATTCTTTGAGATCTTGCAGGAGTGAGATACAGAAGGGAAGACAACTCTGAACAGCCCAGCTGTGATTTGTTTTTCTCTTCGTTTTCACTTGCATCAAAGATATCGGATGCAGCTGGGGCAAACCTGCAAGGCATCGCTCTTCTCCTAATGAAAGGGTTTTAATGACATAAATAAGAAATGGGGAAAAGTAGCCCCGTATAGTTGTTGTTGTTGTTGTTGTTGTTGTCCATATTCTAAGTTTTCTTTGGGTTTGGTGGAGTGTTTTTCCTCTGTGTTTATTTCTGCTGTAGCAGGGGGTTGGACTAGATGATCTTTCGAGGTCCCTTCCAATCCCTAGTGCTCCGTGATACAGAGAATACAACACCTGGGGCTGGATTCTTGGCTAATTTCTCGCAGTGGCTGACTGCTTCTAGATCTGTTTGTAGATCTTGGTCTCCTCAAACTGAATTCTGATTGAAATAGAAGATGAATCTTTCTTCCTCGTCTAGTCATCTCACGTTCCTGTACATCTGCAGCAATGTGTCACGTATGTTTGTCAGTCAGTGAACCCAGGCTATGAGGAAATGGCCATCTGTCCCACAGGTTGTGCTGTTTGAGGTAGGAGACTGCCAGGTGCCCTTTGCCTCAGCCCAGTAGCTCTGTCTGCTGCGTGAGCCTGGCTAGAGTCCCTGTACAATAGGTGAAGAGGTCATGGGGAGCACCTGCTCAGCTCTCTGCAGTCATTGTGATTCACAGAATCACAGAATTATTGAGGCTGGAAGAACCCTCTGAGCTCATCCAGCCCAGGACCTAAGGTCACCACATCAGCCAGACCAGGTTATTAAGGGCCAAAGCCAGGTTGTCCTTCAACACCTCCAGGGATTGGGACTCCACCACTGCCCTGGCCAGTCCAGTCCAGGCTCTGATCACCCTTTCCTTGAGGAAGAGCTTCCTGACATCCAACCTACCCTAATATCCAACAGAACCATCTTCTCCTGTCGCTAGTTACCTGGGAGAAGAGCCCAATTCCCCACCTGACTACAACTTCAGGGAGTTGGAGAGAGGGAGAAGGTCCCCCCTGAGTCTCCACCAGGTTCAACTCCCTCAGCCTCTCCTCATCAGCCTTCCCCTTCAGTCCCTTCCCCAGCCTTGTTGCTCCTCTCGACCCCCTCCAGCCCCTCCATCTCTTCCTTGAAGTGAGTGGCCCAGCACTGCCCCCAGTACTCAAGGGGAGGCCAGTCCAGGGGGCAGAATGATGTCCCCAGCCCTGCTGGCCCCACTGTTCATCATCTCTCTTTGCCTTTTGGGGCTCTTTTAGGACTAATTCTTGTCTAATGCTGTAAGTTTGTTTCAGAGGGGGACCCCTCCATCTCCAACCATCATTGATGGCAGCACAACACAGAGCTCGTTCAGATCATCTGGCCACCCAGCACAGGCAACAGCCGCCCGTTCACGAGCACAACTTGCAACGAATCTGATCGACACGGGGCTGTTCCTTCCTCAGACACACGTCCAGATCAGTCTGAGCACTGCCTCCTGCCTGCTGCTGCCTTGGTTTTGTATTAGAAGAGGAAAAGTAAGCGGAACCCTGGTCTTCTCCCGCACTCTGTGTATCTGAAGATGTTTACAAGACACTTCCCACGCTCACACGCGTCGCGGCGGTGGAACTGAGCTGTAAGGCTGTGGGCACACCGGGGCTTTCAAGATCTCATGCCTGTGTTGCATAAATAGCTGCAGCATCAGGGCTGAAGGAGGCAGCGCACAGCCCTGGCTCTAGGTTGGATTTGCTTGCAGCTCTAGCAGGAATCAGGTTGCACCATCTCAGTAAATAGATTGAACTAGTTGTTTTCTCTCCTCCCCATCTGTGTGTTCCCAGTGGCTGAGAGCCTTTGCATCTGAACTTGACCTCTGTGCTTGGCAGATGCTAACAATTAAGCCTCTGTCTGCTGGTGAGGTGCAGGGGCTGTGAGCTGTTCTCCTGCTGCAGGTGGTGGCTGTCAGCACCTTTGAGGGAAGGCTTCACCCTGTGTCCTGGGAGCAGTTCTGGGCCCTACACCTCAAGAAAGAAGAAAGAGGTGGAGGGGCTGGAGTGGGGAAGTGACTGGAGGGAATCATAGAATCATTAGGGATGAGAAGGGACCTCAAGAGATCACCCAGTCCCATCCCCCTGCCACAGCAGGATCCCCTAGATCCAGTCATTAGGGGTTGGAAGGGACCTCAAGAGATCATCCAGTCCAATCCCCCTACCACAGCAGGACCCCTTAGATCCAGTTGCACAGGAACACATCCAGGTGGGTTTTAAATGTCTCCACAGAAGGTGACTTCACAACTCCCCTGGGTGACGCCTTCCAGGGCTCTGTCACCCTCACTGGGAAGTTTCTTCTCATATTGATGTGGAACCTCCTCTGTTCCAGCTCACACCCATTGCCCCTGGTCCATTCATTAGATGCCCCTGCGCAGAGCCTGGCTCCATCCTGCTGACACCCACCCTTCACATACTTATCAACATTAATAAGGTCACCCCTCAGTCTCTGTTTCTCCCAGCTCAAGAGCCCCATCTCCCTCAGCCTTTCCTCACCAGGGAGATGCTCCCCTCCCTCCATCATCTTCGGTGTAGTCACCGTTGTGATCCCATACGTAACTACTGCAGGAAGGTTTTCTCGAGACTAGGAAAACTCGGAAAGCAAGGAGAGCACTGGGTTTCTTGGGCCAACCTAGGGAAGCTGTTTAACTCTCTGGTTACCTGATGTTCAGGTGGTCCTGGTTTGGGACCTACTTCAGCTCTCCCTAATAGAGGCAGGATAAAAATTGGAGCTCCAGAAAAATCTCAGCATTCTGTTCACTTTCAGCAGTCAAGTTCCAAGAACACTTCAGCTCAGTGAACAGTCCATTAACTTGAGCTAATTGACTTTCTCAATTAACTGCCCAATGCTTTGTCCTGGGGTCTGATTCTGTTTTCCTCTCTTGGCTAATTATCTCTCACCTCCACTCACAGTGGGGAGCAGGGAGTGGGAAGCAATTGCAGCTTCAAACCTCAGTCAGCGTTCATAGTGAGGGCTGCAAACATGTTGTGCTGCTTCCTGCAAGCTTAAGGCTTCTGCTCTCAGCTGTCCACCCTCCACCCCTTAACTTTATTTCATTTTCTTGTCTTTAGTTTTTAAATCAGTGTTTAAAGTTTGTTATAAACACTCATGGGGTCACCCCTCAGTCTCTGCTTCTCCAAGCTGGAGAGCCCCAGCTCCTTCAGCCTTTCCGCATCAGGGAGATGCTCCCCTCCCTTCATCCTCTCCGTGGCTCTGCGCTGGGCTCTCTCCAGCAGATCTGTGTCCTTCTTAGTTTTCCCTGCAGTAGAGTGGAAGTAGCTGTCGAAGGTTTGACTTTGTGAGAAACTGTCTCTGCCTTTTAGAAGCACAAGGAGGTAGAAACCCTTCTCCACTGAGCTGCCAGACGTTTGTGGAAGCATGTGCTGTCGCAATCTGTTTCTTCTTTACGAGCAGTCTCTAATTACTGAGATGGTATCTCCTTGGTTATGATGTTCTGCACGGGGGGCTCTGTGATTCGCAGTCTGTTCAGAGGATGATTAATCTTGTACTTGGGCGACTTTAAAATAAAACTCATTATCCACTTCTATCTGGACTTGATTAAATTTTAACTGCACGTGGAAGCAGGACTGATGAGAAGCAGAAATTTCTTCTGAAGATGCTCTAGGAGATCAACTGCTAAACAGCCCCGATTGCTTTGAACTGGAGCTTTTCTTTTCTGTAGATCAAAGAAGTCCTTGAGAGCCCTCATTTGCTGACGGTTATCAAAATAGAAGAAGCTGGCGATGAGATCGTGAGCAATGCCATTTCTTTTGCTCTCTACAAAGGCAAGTCGTCATCGTTGTTCTGGGATTTTTGGTGGGTTGTTGGCTCGGGCTGTTTTCTTTTCAATAGATGAAGAAAAGATGTCTGCTTTCTGAAACAGTCTTCCCTTAGAGCAGTGCCAGCTCTCTAGAGTTAAACTCCTGCCACAGTGTAGAGCTCGGCTTTGTCTGAAGCAGCGTGGACAGGCTGCAGCACCCCTGTGGGATCTGTTAGTGTGGCTGCGATCAAAACCCAGTCCAGATAATAGGGAAGGCATTTATGGGGCTGCTGGCACAGTGTCCCAGAGTAGCACACGCATGCACAAGCACAACAGGGAGCCAGGAAGCCAAGCAACAGATCTTCACAGAATCCCAGAACATGGGGGGTTGCAAGGGACCTCAAAAGACCATCCAGTCCTATCGCCTTGCCACAGCAGCAGGATCCCCTAGACCCAGTCATTAGGGGTTGGAAGGGACCTTGAAAGATCATCCAGTCCCATCCCCCTGCCACAGCAGGATCCCCTAGATCCAGT
>JAOXOE010030569.1:0-12921 GCA_028565055.1 Phoeniculus purpureus
CAGTTTCCTAAGCAATCCATTGTCTGGCAAATTTATCCGAGATCTCACCGAGACCTGACTGCTTTGGTTTCCTTTCCGCTTAAAACCTGGGAGCAAAGCAGTTTCTTAGTTTCAACCCGTTACACTGACCCATTTGGGAAAAGATTTCCAGGGTGGGACTTACGACTGGGGTATGTGGTGGCTCCATATGTGTAACCTCACAGATTCTCCAAGCTGGCCAAGGCTTGGTAGAGTCCTCAGTCACACCACCACATGCTGGTTTTTTCTGCGAAACACAGCACCATTCAGCACACCAGGTGGACAGTTCTCAAATGATGAGCAGCTAGTCAACATCTTTCTTCCTTTTTGGCCTTAGTCTTCCTTTTACAACACACTGTAAAAGGAAGTTCTCGTTCTGCAGTAAAGAAACAGCAGGTTTCAACAGAACATCTAAAACCAAAATAGAGTTACTTTTCCACACCTGTAGATTATAAATCAGCTCTTCTGAATTGATTCAACTGGGGGCAAAAAAACCTTAGACATAAGATTGTTTTGTGGGCATCGTGGTTAAAAACAGCTTTCTGGGAAGGTACAGCACGTTTGTTTTCATGAGCTACAAACATTCTCCACAATAAAGAACCATTGTGCTTAATAACTGCAATGCTGATTTTAATGCTGATTAAAGAGAAGTTCCTCTTCCAGCATTTGTAAATCTGTCTGCAGTATAATTGGCATCTCAAATCTTGTGGTAAGCCGCAAGACCTATTAAGGCTGGCTAGGAGAGGAAATTGTAGTTTTGACTTATTTTGGTTATCTGCTTTCGCTGGCTTCTATTTCGTGCAGGGGCGTATCAGAGCAGGATTCCTTGGATCTTTAGGATCTGGGCCCTGCACTCTGAGAAGATGGGGAAATAAGCAGAGCAGAAACCAATTGCTAACATCTGGGTTGGCAAAACCTTTGTCTGAGAAGGAAGATCAAAAGCCTAGAGTAAGGTAAGACTCCTTTCCAACACAGCAGCAGAAAGATGCTAAAATAGGAAGAAAATACTTGAGCAAGTGTTATGAAGGAAGAATAGTCTTTGGGGGTGAGATTTAAGAGGTTTAGACTCAACTCTGAGCCACAGCTCATATTTTATGTGGTCTTGGACTAACCACCTGGTCTCTCTTTGCCTTAGTTAAGTAAGCTTAACTTAGACAGTAAGCTGTCTCATCGACACTTGCAGACCGAGAAATTCTGCAGCCAGGCAATACGTAGGTATGTCTACCAGATGTACAGAGGCAGAATCGAGCTTGGTCTGCCAGTGCACTCAGCTGGCTGTTTGCAAGCAAGACTTATCATGAAGACCACAAAGCAGCACTCAAACTGGTTTGTACCAAAACTATTACATCTCTCAGAGACCAACCTGCAAAGTTCCTCTCCTCTACCACATCTGCCAGCACCCACTGATGTTGGAGGACTCATTCCACTTTTTATTCCCTTGTATACTGTCACAGATTGTTGTTGGTTCTGTATACTATAATGGAGTATAGAGGCTAGAAAGAGTTAAGAATGATAAGACTAATGTAGCACTGGAAGAAGGCAAAGATGTTCAAGGCTGCTGATGTCTTGGCTGTCTGTAGGATCTCAGCAAAACCACCTCACCCTGCTGCAACATGTGTGTGTACAGCACAGGGGTGATACCTGCCCACTTGCCAGTGGCGTGGCAGAGCCCACTTAAAACGATATAGCACAACTCCAAAACTCTTCAGTTCAGGATTCCAGATATTACTGTTTAAATTGCCAGGACGTTTTCACATCAGAATTAGTTTTACTTTTTTCAAGTCCCAATTAATCACCTAATGCTACTCTTGGTATAATACCTTACCCACTTTGCACAGGTCTGACACCTGTGTGCTTTTACATGCTTGGTGTCGGCAGTAAAACTGGAATAAGAGGGCTTTTTCTCCTTTGAAGGAGTGGGAGAACAGCGAGGTCATACGGTTCAAAAAGCCACTCTGCTAATGAAGATTGTGCTTTTCAGAGATCAAACAAAACAGCTCCATCAATTTGATCTTCGTTCTCAAAACTGACATGCAGTTGGTTCTAAAACACTGCCCCCTTCTCAAAAATCAACACGAGATTGATTTGCTCTCAACCACAAGCATTTTCACCAAGACGAACACGAGCATCTGGTCAATGCATTAAGTGTTTGGGCCCTTTGAAAGACTAAGTCAGTGATACCTTGTGTTTTCTTGCAGACCTTGGCAAGAAAGACACTAGGGGAACGTTTGTTTTCAGGGGAAATAGTTTTAGTGAAAAGCAGTTGGTTTGAGACGTTACGTGAACACATCTGTACCCCTGGAGACAAAGGACATAAGTAATCCATCAAAAGTGATCCAAGCAGAAGCAATGCACAAGGGTACCCTGTGAGGCAAGGAGGGAAGGTACAAAGAGTCTAAGTACTGGGTTTAGCAAGTATTACAGTAGGGAAGCGTGGGCATGAATGATAACTCAGCCCATATGTCTGCCACACACTAGGCTAAAGTTAGCCTTTTCTTGGCACTTGGTGATCAATATTTGTTTGCATAGGACTCAATCTCTCACACCCACAGAGGCCATTTCCTTCCATAGCTGCCCGATGAGGCTCTAAATAACTAGTGCTTATACCTAGGATTTTTTGGTGCCAAATATAATGAACACTATTGTTCTTAACACAATTAAGTTTGATAAACCAATTTCCCTGAGCAATTGAATTGGAGCTTTTGCCTCAATCTTTCCTGAAGTCTAATCCAACTTTCACCCTCTGCCTGCTGGTTTTTCCCTCTAATTTGTTTCTGCTGTGCTAGCAAGGATAGTCAGACCCTTCTTGGATTCACAGATGCCTCCATGCTATGGCAACTGGCTTTGGCCCTGAGCTTTACAGAAGGATGACACAGAAGATCAAAGACTTCAGTAAACTCCACATACTACAAAAGCACAGGCAGGACTGAAGCAGCTCTGGCAGCTTTCCTTTCTCACACCAGACTGTCTGGACAGCACATACAAAAGGATCTATAAACATGACTCTTTATTGACTGCTTCCACGTCACCATTTTTGCTCAGTGTAGCAAAGAAAGATGGACGAATGTAGATAGGAAAGAGGTGAATGACAAAAAACAAACCCACAAAGTATGTAAAAGGCAAGATGGCTTTTGCGGCTTAATCCCACAGATGCTACACAAATCGTGTTGCCACATGGTTATGACTACAGCCACACGCTATCCCTAAGAGATGCTGTACCTAAGCATCTCTTTCCTGGTAAGATATATGCATTCTGGTCTTTCCCATACTGATTCTGTAAAGTGCATTCTCCAAGAATCACCCTTTTATCTGGTGATAATCCTGCATTAAGCAGCACCAAGTGTTTGCTACATGCTCTGAGTCCACAGCAGCCCTCCTGCTGTGAAAGGGAAGAAGAAATAGAACAAAAACAGGCCAAGTGCCAACCAGTAGGCAGCTGGAAACTGCCCTAAACTCTCTCATCACTTCCACTGCCTGAAAGAAACTTGGTAGAAAGCTTGTAGACCAGATACTTGGGATGCTGATCAAGCAAAAGGAGAGCAAAACACCTGATCTAACCTTCTGCTCTGTAACCCTCTCCCCTGTGCCCTCAGCATCCTCCAGCACACTGATTTGCATGCAGCTCTTTCCCTCCTCACAGACAAGGACCTAAGAGAATATTTCACAAAAATCACAGAATCTCTTTGTTATCTCTTTGTCTTTCAAATAGTCAAATCCAGTAACTGACCCAACACTACCGGGTCACCAGTAAATCGTATCCCATTTCTGTGGCAGCCACAGCAGAGTAATCTCTTATCACACAGAGAAGTGTCTTTGGGGGCCTTCAGAAATGTTCAGCCCAGCAAATGATGCCAAAATCCCATTACCAGGGCAAGCAAGCACTTTGAAGCCAGTTGAATCACCACCAGTGAATCCATGGCCACCAAGATGACATCTGAAGCCTTTTGAAATCTTTCTTCCACAATGGAGGTTTCTCAAGCACTGTGCATCCCTGGGTCATATGCCAGCTCTGAGCCTTTTTTCCCATCAGCCTAAATATCATTATTCCTGAAGACACCAGGCTCTGCAAAAGCTCAGGACACAGATCTCCCAGCTGTGCATTTTTATACGGGTGCCTTAACATTTCTTTTGAGACCTATCCTGTTCCAACAGCAAACATAAAGATCAGCGTGACCTCTCCTTATCGCACAGCCTTTCCTGTGTGGAATCCATTGTGATCTGGACCCCAGTGACTCTTGCATCATTTCTCTCTATTTGTAACCTTTGGCACTGTGTAATCTTATCTGCCGGCAGCCGGCTGCAGCAGAAGATGTGCAGCAACACAGCCAGCTCTGGCAATCCTCAAACACTGCAGAGGGCCAGTCAAGAGTGGAGGTCAGTAAATGATTAGCAAAGCAAATCCACAATCACTGACAGCTACGCAGAAATCCACAGCTTGCTCTTTCCCCCCAGAGCAGATAGGGTCCAGCTTTTCGCCAGCTCTACTCACCAATCACAATGAGGGTGTAGTTCACGTTGGTGCTGCCAAAGCCGTTGGTGGCTTTGCAAATGTAGGTTCCTGCATCTTCACTTTCCACCTCCTTGATTTTCAGCCCTTGCTGAAGGATCCGGAACCTTGTCCAGCCACTGTGGATAGTGCGTCCGTCCTTCATCCACATGGTGAGAGGTGGGGGGTCACCCTCCACTGGGCACAGGAGCTTGATGGTCCTCCCTAGCCTCACGGACTGGCGGTGAATCACTTTATCAGCAATCCTTGGGGGGCCTAAGAAAGAACAGAGAGAGGAAGAGCCATTATTAGTCTTACCAGTGATGCAGCACTGGTTTAAGGCTGAGTCATCAGTCAGGCCGTTACACTGACTGTTATACAGATACAGGGAGAGGTGCCTACCAAAAAACACTTACAAACAAAACTGCAGAGGGACACAACAACACAGATCCTGGTTTGTGCAAGACCTGAAGCCGTAGCCTTGCCATCATCATCATCAACTCATGCTAACCCACCAGGGAAGCCTTGTCCTGAGTATCTTTGGCTTTTCCAAAGCCCCCTTTTCCTACAGCAAGGAGGGGACTAATACACAAACCGTCCAGCTGTATTGGGTAAAGCCCTGTAGTTGTTTTAACACTTATCTTGAAGGCAAAGTTAGTAACAGCACTGGTACTTAAAACAAAACACTGGCCGCCCAAAATGTTTTAATCCTTTCATGTTGTATGTACAGTAATTCCCTTTAATAGTCACCAGATGGGCTTTATCTGAGATGCATAATCCTGCAGTTGCTGGACATAAAGCATTCGCTGGGTAGAGCCTCACCAAAAGATACAGCAGAACCTGACATGTTAACACTGCTTATAGCCCAAAAGAGGATATTTTTACAAATTGCCTTAGAAATCCTGCTGGTTTTACCCAGCTGACAAGCATTTGCTCTTTGTAAAAGGTGATAATTTCATGCAAAACAGAACGTCCCTGTTTGCCACATGATAACAGGATGCACTTGGACAGGCCAACACTCAGAAAAAAGAGATGATAGAGACTCCAGCAGTGGGAATGGTCCCACAGCTGAATTCAATCCAGAATTTCTTCCCAAGGCTCTCTGCAAATTGAAGCAGTCTTTTTCCTGCGTCTGCCTTTTCTGCCTTTTCGTTAGTTGCACAAGTTACCCAAACAAGCTGCAATAGCAACGCACTTCCCAGAATAGTCTATTAATGGGTGTGATAATAAGTGCCCTGCCATTGCATAAGGACAGAATGTTTTGCTAAGGATTGCTGATGCTGAGTTGCACCCAAAATCCACAAGATGTTTGTGGGATTTGGAACTGTTCCTCCGTGTTCTAACCCTGTTGCTAGTATTTTGCAGGAATTGACCCTCACGGGATAAGCTACAGAGCTTGCATTTGCACTTCCTCGTGACTAATTCCTATTATCCTGATGTCTGCCTGAGTTTTCTCCAGCATGACTAAGGCAGTACGGACAGTCCAGCTCATGAATGACTACAGAGCAGTTACTTATGCTGAATCGCCTCCACGAATTTCGCTGCTTTCTGTGAACAGAAGTTCACAGTTCACGCTGAGAAAAAGAGTCGAGAGTTTGAAACTCACTTTTAACTAAGAGCCTGGTTAAACCAAATGGGTCTTAAACATGCTCAGATTCTGATGAACTGCTGAAGACCTGAAGTGGGGATCTTAAGAACGCTCACTCTGAAATAGTTCCTGGCAAAGATTACACTCAGCCCTGACACCTTCTGCAGACACATGTGAGATGGGAGTCTTGGAGGTGATGATGCTCTCCCATACTCGATGGGAACTGGTGAGACACCATGAGAAATTCTGCCTAGCCAGGTCTTTCTAAGCACTGCAAACCACACTGACAATGCTCTTCACCTTGGGAGATCTCCAGCCAGCTCTGTGGGTGGAAAGATAATCCCAAGATCCTCTGAATGCTGATCTGCCACAAGTCACGTTGCTGAATCTTTAAAGAGGAAATCCATCGATCAGAAGGGTTTGTGTGTGTTGGCTTTCATAAAGCAGAACTCAGCAACACCAGACGACAGTCAAGCCACAAATTCTGCTATATTTCCCTACATGCTGCAGCATCTCACTCACTGCAAATGAGCAGAAATGTCCAGACAAGCCACAGCCTTGTTGAAATTCTGGGTTGGCCCTTGGAGAGGTCCTTTCTGACCTCAAGTCCTACCAAACCAGATAAAACTTCAAGAGTAGTTTTATTACAGTCTACTTGTGAGCCAGGACACTGCCCCATGCATATTCAAATAGCAAAAACAGATCTATAATTAGTGCTGGGGAAAAAAATTTGGCACAGGGCAAGCAGGGGCAGTGGAGACAGGGCACTCTCCTCCTAGCTGGGTAACCTGCTGCAGCTCCTTCAAAATCCCTTTCCTTCCAACATTCAGGTTGACTCCTGATGAATTCTGAGACCTGGAGGAATCAGATAGTTTCCCAGTCACATCATGTGCCTTGCTGGGGTAGGCTGCACTAGAGGCTTTCCTGATGGCACCAGAGTTGCCTCTGGACCTGTCACATGTTTGGGTCAGCAGTAAGCTTGGTCCTTCTAAATGCCATTTTCCTTTGATTGACCTTTCATTCTGAGGAGCTGTTGGATCACTCACTGTCACAGGATCTAGTCACAGAGCTTTCTGACATTTAGGAAAGGCTGCATTTCTTCAAGCCTTTCCTCCTGAAAAGAAAAACACTCTGCAGTCCTTCATTAGCCCCTCCAGCAACTTTCTTGAGAAGAGGAATAAAAACTTGCCACTCTTTTCCTGCTGTGAATTTTGCCAGATACAGCTGCATGGGCTTCTCACTAAGCACAGCCCCAGGACACAGATGCTAAACCCCCGCTTCTGTTCAGTTTGTGCTCTAAATATTCCCATTTTATTACCTGTAATCTGTGCATTACTAACTCTGTGGGCAAGGAGCATTCACTGTCTGGAATCAGCACCTTCGCATATGCCAGAGGCTTCAGAGATCCTGGCAACCCAATGATAGCTGGACCTCCCAGAGATGGCCACAGCAAGAATTAAATGCTGCTATCATCGCGGATCTCTGTCTCTCTTACTAACATACAGGCATCCATGGAGTCTGATTTCATTACAACTCTGTACAGCCCTGCCCTGGGACTGCCACAGTGACAGACAAATGCTTTTCACGTCAAGACACCCTCTGGCACCTCTTGCCACTCTGTGCTGTCAGTGTTTGGAGGGGAGACGGTGGAGAGAGGGAAGTGTGCTTCACAAAAAGGCCCTTCTCTAGCATCCCCAGGGCAGTGGGTGCTGCTGACATAGAGCTGCCTCACACGACATGTTATGGGAACCCCTTCATACTTTCCTGATAAAAAAGTAATCTCCCTCCTGAATCCACACACTAAGCTGCCCAGAACCTCTCAGGTTCCCCTGGAGTTTAATTTCCATGACTTCCATATGGTAGTTTCTTCTCCTTCTATAAGTACAGAGCAAGACAGTGCAGGAAAAAGATGCTGAGCACTCCAGTCTTTCATGTGCACTCCTGAGTAGAGCTCCCCACCTTGCAGAACTGGCCCATAATATGCCAGGGGGGTGACCATGAGAGCACAGCACCCGATAGCTGCCAGCTTTCTCCAGGCACAGCTTTGGGGTGTCCCTGGGTGGCTGCATCCCTGCCTGTGCTTACAGCTGAGTGCAGCAGTGCAGGAGCAGACCCCAGGGCACAGCCCACAGCCCAGCAGGCTGGATACATTTCTACAGCTGCTTAGGGAGGCAAAATCCCAGGAAAGCACCTGCTGCTTCACCTACAGCTGCCAACGAGGTGAAAACAGGCTGAACCCTGGTTGCTGCTGAACTGCCATTGCTTGCTGCTGCTGCCAGCTTCTGTTCTGTGCTCTGATGCAGCATTAAAAAGCAGAAGCAACTACTTAACTCCTCAAGCATCCATGTCACACCTCAGCCATTCCAGACTCCAACTTTGTGTCTGTGAGCAGAAACGATCTAATGCATTTTGAGAGCAATACCTTATGACTGTGTGCTGTAGTGCTGCTCTGGTCTTGTGTGTGGGTTATGCAACAACAAAAGAGCTGGATGCCAACACCAGAAGAGACTGTTTTGAAACCTGAAATCTTAAACTTAGTTATAAAAAATGTGAATTCATACATCTACAGACACAATTTGTTCAATGCAAATATATATATATAATCTTCCTGGCTTCGGAATCATAAAGTCATTTAGGTTGGAAAAGCCTTCAAGATTATCAAGTCCAGCCATTAACCTAATTCTACCAAGTCCATCACTAAACCCTGTCCTTAAGCTCCATAAATGTGGGGAATCCCATGAATTCCCTTCTGTCTGCACTCAAGTGCCAAAGCTCCAGACTGAATCCTTTCAGGTCAGAACAGATGAGCAGCACTTTCCAGCCCTGGGTCTTAATTTGGGGGAAAAGTGTCCCTACACCATATTCCCCCATATTTCTTAGCCATTAGGCAGTGATTCTTAAAAAAAAAAACAACAGCCTTTATTAAGTGCTGAGAATCTGTACCACTGATGCTCCTGGAGACAGAGATTACTTCCACCAGCATTTGCTTTAGGATATGGGAGAAGGGGCCAGAAGCAAGGTCCCAGGTAGATATTCCATCAACATTGCTGGCAGATTTTTATACATTTTTATAGTCAGAGAGGGAGAGGGAGTAGTGGGGAAACAACCATGCCATCCTGGAGAGGATGCAGCTGCCTGTGAGAGCAGGAGCTACTACACTAATCACAGATCTAGCCAGGGAACATTTTCTTCGGCCCCCCCTTGTCCTCAGACCTGTCTAATAATTTGGCCAAGGGGGAAGGGTGGGGTTTGACATCCGCGGATGGGACTTGGGAAGAAGTAACAAGAAAGCAGCTGCCTCCCCCCGTGCCTGGTTGTTATTCTTTCTCCTAATACAAACTAAATATAACTTAGCCCCATAACACTCAAATAATTTTAGCTACTAGAAGGGATCGTGCCTGGAGTTCCAAGGGCCAGGGTGCAATCAGGCTTAAAATATAATTTAAACAATCCAGACTCCACATTTTCGACCAAGTTTTTTTCTTGCTTGTAGTTTCCCCATCTGCAAATACCTATAAGTACACCCCAAAAGAAACCAAGTCTGAGCCAGATGCCAGGTTTTCTGTTCAAGACTGTATAAGCCCAGTCAAATATTAACAAGGAAATGCTGTGATCATCTAATTTGTGCTAAATATTTCTGCTAATAAACATGCAGACAAGTGTGCAGACTTATTTGCTTCATTTACAAATACAGGCAGCTGGAATCTCCATTCTGTTCCATTATATAAAAGCCAGATCCTACACCTGTCTTACTGAACAGCTGGGCAATTTTCAGTTTATACTCACTATCCTGTGCCACAGAAAAGCCCCACTTGCTGCTCTGTTGCCGACACTGCTTTACCAGCATTCCTGTTCTCCCCACCAGTGCCTTGGAAGGGCTGGTGGTTGCCCCATCTAAGCGAACTGGGTTATGTAAAAGCCAAGAAAGCCTCTTCGCTTCAGCAAATGCCCATTCCCGGGAAGGACCAAAACCAATTTCTAGAAGTGTTTTTAAGACACAATAGTGGAATAGCCTGGAGCTTCCTGTCCCTGTTTCTCACAGTCAAAATCACACACAAATGTAATTATACTTTTCTGGACTATGCTGCAAAGTTCATGCACCCGCTCAACTCATACATGTAGTAAACATGATTTACAGCTCTGTGTGAAAACTCTCTGGATATATGGTGTTTTGATAGCGACTCGAACCTAGCGCTATAATTTAGTAACACCTAGCAGTGAAAGCTAAATGATTTCCCACTTCACATTCCTAACTTTCCATGAACCCCTTTTACTGCTAACCCGGGGAGGAGATACTGCTTCTACGATTGTTTGGACTTAGCCTTGTTATTCCTCCAACTGAACAGCACACTAACATCAGGCTTCACATATGGCAAACACACCAGCACTGACCCATGTCCTATGAGACCATTTGCCATGATACAGTTCAAAGTGAACTTTATTAACACATTAAACATAATTACAAGGAGGAAATTCCAAGGAAGGTCAACTAGCCCAGACAGTTTCTTGGAATGGAGAGTAATTTATAATATCCACAAACGGTATTGTAAAGTTTATAAAGAAGTTAAATAAGTTTTAAGAGCCCCATGGGTTAGGTATATTTTATTATTTAATACCAAACACATTCACTTTCCATGAAGATAATATTTCTTTTGAAGAGTTGTGTTAGCAAATTAGCAAAGACATTTACCATGAAGCACCCATACAGCCCATCAACACAGGCAAAGAATTAATATCAGTGAGCAAAATACCACAGACAGCGTGTCCTGCAAGGGGAACACAGCCAAGCACAGAAATCCTTCATCATGACACTGCGATTAAGAAGCTGGACCACAGCCACTAACCAAACCACTTGTTTGGTGGAACACAATCTCCCACACAAACACCACTTGAGACAAGAGTTGCTCTTCTTCATACTCATCACTATAAAACCTGATCCTTCAGAGTTCTTAGTACAAGGGTGGTTCACATCAAATTGATTTCTATAATCTTCCCCATGCTTTGGAATGAACATGGATGTCTGGAAAGGACCATCTTAAAACCATCTAGAGTTGGCTTACCTGGAGTGTCTGTTACTAGAAAGCTGGGCTAGACAATTCCTGCTTACCCTAGCCTAATCTTTTCCACAATAGTTTAACTCCTGCTGCAAGACCAACATGAAGATTGTACTCTTAAGCCCTCTGCACATCATTAGTGCCATTATTTGTGTTGGCATTCCGGCTGTAATGAAGGATCAGTGGATAGAGTCCTTGCTTATGCTGGTGACTGCACAAACACCTACACCAAGGAGCAAATCCCACAGGGAAGGACTTGGAAAGCAAGGCTGGTGAGAATTTCAATTAACGTGAATAGGTGTTCCTGAAAGAGAGGGGCTCTTTGCTGTCTGCACGGTGTGAAGCCCTTATATAGAGAGCAGAACTGATAAAAATGCTTTTTGAGAGAGATAAAAGGATGAATATTCTGCCCATGTGTACCACTAACTATTGGAACAGGCAGTTCAAAGGACTGGTGCATCCAACATCGTCTCATATTTTCCAAACAAACCAGTTTGCCTTTCCAAAAGGTATGCATTAGCCAAGTAAAGAAGGGGTCAGCGTAGGGGTAGCTGGGCCACGTGCTTTGGTATGTGACAGGCAGAGATCAGATTAGATGAACTAATGGATCCTTCTTGGCTTGAAAACATAGGCATCCACAGACAAAAACAATGCTTATCAAAAACAATCAACAGATTAAAGAAAAAAACAACAGTGTCTCTGCAGAACAAAGACTCTCTGAGAGGAACACAAAAACACCACCAGTACTTGATGACCATTTGATGACTATTTGGTCAAGCTTAGCTTTGGGGATAGTGGACTCTCTGCAGAGCCTGATGTTGGGCTGCACAGCTGTGCCCAGCATCCTGATGGAGAAAACAGCTTTGCAGATTCATCCTGCAGTAAGTGAAGTGACTCTTTCTTCCCTACCTCTGTGGCAGGAGCTGCCGCCTTGATGAAATATGTATTCATTGATAGCACTTGAAGTGCTTGTCGTATTTTTCTATGACTAATAACTAGACCCTTGGGTGAAGGCTGACAGCAAATTTTATACTCTAGATGTACCAAAAGTAAGAGAAACAGAATATTTGGGAACATGCTCCATTTAAATAAGTGCCCTGCATACACATTTAGCTCAATGAAACAGTTATTGTACGTTAAGCAACTGGCACTTGATTATTGCGTAGATTTATGGAAGTTCAACAACAGCAGATGAGATACATATCTCTTACATGTCTTTTAAATCCTTTGAGCGTGTGTTTTCAATAATCAGTTGGTATTTATTTAACATGAAATTACCATCTTATTAAATTAAACGTGCATGGGTGACGTTCAGTTTCAAGTGTTGCTGAACATTTTTTCAGCAGCAAGAAATAGTAACTTTATCCCTTAGGTTTTGAGGTAGCAAACACAGAGAAGAGTTAGGATTACTTCAAATTGCTTTTGAAGGATCAGACTTTATATGCTAGAAGGTTTCTTTTCTAGTGGGGAAGGAAATTTATTGTTTCTTAAGTGCTGTCTGTGGGCCAAGAGAGAAGGCTAGTATTTCTACCACAAGGCTGAAGTTTTACTGGTGGTGCAGTTTAGCTGTTCCTTCACTGGATGATCAGAAGCCTTTTTTTAGACTGGGGGTGAGGAGGATATCCTTCACCATGAGAGTGGTGAGAGCCTAGAATGGGTTGCCCAGGGGGGTGGTTGGGACCCCATCCCTGGAGGTGTTTAAGGCCAGGCTGGATGAGGCTCTGGTCAGCCTGATCTAGGGTGAGGTGTCCCTGCCCATGGCAGGGGGGTTGGAA
>JAOXOE010030570.1:0-12921 GCA_028565055.1 Phoeniculus purpureus
CTAGGAGAGGAGAGCTGCTGGATCTTGTACTCACCAACAAGGAGGGTCTGGTTGAAGCAGTGAAGGTTGAGGGCAGCTTTGGTTGCAGTCACCATGAGACGGTGGAGTTCAGGGTCTTGTGTGGTAAGAACAGAATCACAACCCTGGACTTCAGGAGGGTCAACTTTGGCCTTTTCAAGCAATTGCTACAGGAAATCCCATGGGACAGGGCACTGGCAGGTAAAAGGGCGCAAGATAGCTGGTTAATATTCAAAGATCACATCTTTGAAGCCCAAGACAAGAGCATTCCAACAGGAAGGAAGTCAAGGAAGGGAGCCGGAAGAATTTCATGTTTAAACAGGGAGCTGCTGGGCAAGCTGAAGAGGAAGAAGAAAGTCTATAGGTCATGGAAGAAGGAGATGACCACTTGGGGTGATTATAAGGCTCTGGTGAGAGAATGTAAGGATGCAACTAGGAAAGCCAAAGCTGCTAAAGAGAAGAGTGAGCTTAATACATTTCTTTAATGAACAGTAGGAAATAGTAATTCTATAAATGTAAGACCTGAGTAATTGAACTCAATCAGGGCCTCATTATAGTAGTTTTTTCCCGTAAATATACAAATCCACATACACTGCACTTACAGAACTAATACCTCAAGGAGAACATTAAAATCACGTTTCAGCATCATCACAGAGGAACACACAATTCAGAAATTACTTCAAATGATTATACATAGTGATTAAAACCTCTAAGCAAACAATATGAGGATTTTTTTATTCATCATGTAAGTGTGATTGTGCAGAGATAGCTCTTCCCAGAAGAATTAATGCGAGTTTTTCAAGCCTAGCCACTGAGTTGTTGCCACCAAGACCATGGTAAAACCAGTGCTGTGGTAGTCACAATACTCACTCTCATTTCCAGCAAATGAAAGATTTCTATGGTTACAGTTCTAATAAGACTATTCTTCTATATACTTGCCATATTTTTTCTGCTTAATGGGATCTAAAATCATATTACTATTTTCCATAATACTTTATGTGTCAAAAGCAATATAACACCACTCACTGCGAAAGATAAGTTTCTATCTGGCTTCAAGAAAAACCCCAGCCTTTCTCAAAAAATTAATGTGCAATGCCTGAGAAATAACTCTGTAGGATAATATAGGTGCTGGAGTGGGGCAAAGAAAGGCAACAAGGATGGTGAAGGGTCTGGAGAACAAGCCATATGTGGAGTGTCTGAGGGATTTGGGGCTATTTAATCGGAAGAAAAGGAGGCTGTCTGCAACTACCTGAAAAAGAGGTTGTAGAGAAGTGGGTGTTGGTGTCCTCTCACAAGTAACAAGTGATAGGACAAGTGGAAATGGCCTCAAGTTGCACCAAGGGAACTTTAGCCATTATCATAGAATCATAGACTTTAGGAAGATATTCTTCATTGTAAGGCCAGTCAGACATGGGAATGGGCTTCCAGGGGGAGTGGTTGAATCACCATTGCTGGATGTGTTTAAAAATTGTGTAGATACGGAGCTTAGGACCATGGTTTAACAGTGGGCTTCATAGATTGGGTTAATGATTGGACTTGATGATCTTGTCAGCCTTTTCCAGCCTGGATGATTCTGTGATTCTGTGATTCTGAGATGGGGAGAACAACTGAAATTCAGTCCTCTGGGAACAACTTTTTGCTTCTCAGATGCAGACATTTTTCTAACAGGTTGCCCAGGGAGGTTGTAGATGCCCACTCCCTGGAAGTGTTGAAGGTCAGGTAAGATCTGGGGATCTTGGGCAATCTGGTCTAGTGACAAGTGTCCCTGCCTATGGCAGGGGAGTTGGAACTAGATGATCTCTCAGCTCACTTTCCACCAAAATCATTCCATGACTCTGTGATTCCATTCAAAGTTAATATTACTATTATTATTATTATCACTGTTGCTTAATACTTGTTTTGGAAGAGAGCACAGATCTGAGCCCGACTGTGCCGTGTGCTGTCCAAGTAAGTGTGAAGACACAGTTCGTATGCACTCAGATTTAAAGCCAAACTGTTAAAAACCTGTAAAGGGAAGGTGTTTTAGCTCTAGATCAGAGACACTGAGAACTACAAGATTTATTAGTCAAGTACACTGATAAAGTGTGGCTGATGTACTAGCAGACATACCACCTGCTCAGTTCAGTCAGGGGTGAGAAAATGGTCCAGGGCACAGATCTCTGGACTAGTCGAAGAGCTCTCTGCTGCTCCCTGTGCCTGCCTTTGAATTGCTTGTTAAGTAGGATTCGCAATTAATAGGAGGTTTTTAATACAAATCAATAGGAATTGCAGTTGCTAATTGTATTCATTAGCTATCGTAACATATATCTGTGTTTAAGTAATAAATGAAGTTGTGTTGCACAATCAAATGTTATTAGTGTGTTGTTATTAGCCATGTAGCTGCGATGGATTTTAATTAATTGACGTGTGACTATGAAAAAGGGCTGGAAAAAATTGTTGGCAGCTGTAGGAGCTGTGGAAGAATACAAACATGTATTGATCAAATTGAGATTCACAACCTCGATCACTATGCAAAACAAAGCTCGTGCTGATGAATTAAAATGAGGTTGAAAGAAATTCTGAAGTCAGTGTGAGATTACCAAATGAGGTTTCGCCCACTCTCGTTTTCTTTGCAGCATGTGCAGAAAACAATCATTGGAAAACTTCAAAAGGAAGAAATAATATTTTAGGTTTTCTTTTAGTGGGATGCTATTCAGGAGGAAGATTTAAATAACTAGACAAAGCAAGAGCAATGCAATTTGATTTTTTGATAAGATGAACGAAACAAAAGCATTTCCCATCTTTCAGTGTTTTGAACTGCTTGTTTCCATGAGATCCGCTATTTATGAAGCCAAAAATGAGCAGGCGTGGAAGAAACCAGGAAGCCTTTCTACTGCAGTTCCAGATATAGACTTTCTGTATCATGGATTTATTGAATATAATCCTCAAATTAGGATTAAAAACCCTAATTAGGGCTTTTGAGTAGGGATTTTGCTGTTACATAAATTTGGTGTATATGCATACTGCCTAGAGAAAACCACTTTATTATTAACTAACATGGTGTTAGCTGTCACATCATTTATTGCAAATACCACAGAAGCTGATTGTGGTCTTTGGGAAGACTGAAACATATAGAAGGTCTAAGGAGCAACATGGGATCACAGGATCACAGCATCATTTTGGTTGGAAGAGACCTTTAAGATCCCCCCTTTCATGCAATACTGCCAGGTCACCACTAAATTATATCCCTGTGATACTTTGTATGGAACAAGGGTTGCTCAATATTTGCTGCTCAGTTTTCTCTCTTGATGTGCAGGTTGATGTGAGGTGGTTTTCAGGAACAGATGGTCAGACCTGGGGTGGTTAGCAGATTAAGAGAGGTTATTCTCCCCCTCTACTCTGCACTAGTGAGACCACATCTGGAGTATTGTGTCCAGTTCTGGTCCCCTCAGTTCAAGTGGGATGTGGAGCTGCTGGAGGGAGTCCAGCGCACAGCAACGATGATGGTGAAGGAAGTGGAGCACCTCCCTTATGAGGAGAGGCTGAGGGAGCTGGGTGTCTTTAGCTTGGAGGAGACTGAGGGGTGACCTCATTAATATCTATAAATATGTGAAGGGTGGGTGTTAGGAGTATGGAGCCAGGTTCTTCTCATTGTCATCTGGTTATAGGACGAGGGGCAATGGGTGGAAGCTGAAACATAGGAGGTTCCAAATGAATGTGAGAAGGAACTTCTTCACAGTGAGGGTGACGGAGCTTTGGAACAGGCTGCCTAAGGGGGTTGTGGAGTCTCCTTCTCTGGAGATGTTTAAAACCCGCCTGGATGTGTTCCTATGTGACTTGGTCTAGGTGATCCTGCTGTGGCAGGGGGATTGGACTAGAAGATCTTTCAAGGTCCCTTCCAATCACTAATGATTGTATGATCCTTTGATTCTATGACAGCCAGAATGCACAGGACATGCTATGTAAATACTGTCCTGCTCTCTTTGGTTTATTGTGATCCTGCCTGGATCACCATTAACATCATCAGTTGACCAGGTCTAAGGTGAGATTCACCAATTAATTTACTTAATGTGCTAATGGACTGAAACAAAAACAAACACAGAATGTTCAAAATCACTTAGAAAAGTCTCGGTCAAAAACACTAGCTTGAATTGAGGGAAAAACAACAGGAGTCATCTAATTCATCCTGCATAAAAACCCCAAAGCATCTGGAATTTAATCACATGTTCTTACACAACTGGGCAGAGCTGATACCTCCACTCCCTCCCAGGAAGGAAATCTCCAACAGTTCATTTCCTTATGTGTACATGATCTCTATATTTTAGTCTGTACATCCATTCCTCTGTGCCATTAAGTTCTTTAAGAGACAGGTCACTGTTCCATGGGCATCCAAGCCATTTTTGCAGTGCACCAATTCCTACTGGGCACAATTGGGAAAACTTTCTCCATTTCAGCAAAAAATGGATTGCAGGCTAAGTCCTTCGTCTGCTGATCTCCAAGGCTTCAAAATCCTACTGTCTCCATTGACCACGTTCCAAGGGCAGGATGGCTGCCATGTCCACATGCTCCCCTCCAAACGAAGATCAGACAAGAACATCCCACACGAACCAGGAATCAGAGTTGCAGATTCCTCTTGGAATTCCAAGCTGCTTATCACGAGTTGCCATAGTAACTCCTCAGTCCTTCAAGCAAAGAAACCACCCAAATCCAAACCACAACACCTGCACAGATATACAAAAGTATGAAAGCAATGACTTTTATAACCTACTGCCTAATGTTACTCCTTCCTGGGAGTACCTTTAAAATATGTGGAGTAACAATAAAACTTGTGGAGTTTTGCTGCCCAAATCCTTCTGGATTACTCCAGGTAAATCCAGTTAAAGGGACAAAGGATTATTTGTGCAGTATACAAAACGCCTATAATGAGAACACAGGCATCAGGGCCCTCACAAGTTCCCATGAAAAGTACTGGATATTCCTGATTTAAGAAATTTACCGAAAATTTGAACCTTTTAGTATAAGAAAAGTAAGCAGAACTTTGCATTGAGGATGGTCTTCTCCTAAAATCAGCACTGGATTGCCTGGCTGCAGTAAAGATGATTTTATTGAGAAACACGTCAGACCTACAGCATACGTTTTGGTATTGTTAGGGAAAGCTCTGGAAAGGACAATTGAATTATTGAAGAACTCACTCCTGTCTTTGGCTGAATGGCAGGAGAAGTGCCTTCTCCCTAAACCTATGGCTTGTGCTAAGCAAGAACAAGTATTTCTACAGAGATAAAAGCGTTTTCTTTTTCCAGAATGGGAGGGAGGATACAAACTTGACAGAAAGCAAACAAACAGATCAATAAATAAGAAATAATAGAGGAAACCAGCTTTGGGATTACCTACTCTCTCTATTTTAAAAAACTTCTTTTTATTTTAAATTCTCTGAGAAACTCATACGGCCAAAAAACCTAATCATCAAAGTGTGGTGCACCTCAAATTATGATCCAAGAACTTACTGGAAAGGAACAGGGACAACATTGTTAAACAACAAGAAAGAGAGGGTCATAATAGCATAGGCTTTCCATTACATTCCAGTCTAGCCTATTACACAGTTAACAAAATTCTTGCTCTGGCATCAATTAAATTAAATTTTTACTGTTTAAAAATTAGTAATATTAGTAAATATTAAAAATTAGTAAATATTAGTAATATTTACTAATAAGCTCTACTGTTTCAATGTTTTCTAATACACTAGCAATTAAATATTCAGTTGTGTGTTACCTGCACAGCACCCACAGGCTACACAGAACAGGAAAGTATCGTAAACACTTTGTTTCGCTTTTATTGTAATATGTTACCCTAATTAAAAGTTTCCAGGAAATTCTTTTCTCTTTACCATATATGAAAGAGGTTTTAAATTAATTTTTTAGGGTAAAAGAATATTTTTGGTTGTGTATGTCCAGCCTACCAGCTGAAACTCCTGCCTTCTAATCCCATAAAATACAGTGTCTCTACATGGTCCTTAGCAATTTACACCTTTCACTCTATAAATACAGAAGTATTATGTCTGCCTAAATGAAAGGTAGTGAAGGATCATGACTAAGTGAAGATTCAGGAACCCCTGGTGCTGCCTTACTTACTCTGATCAAGTGATAGGCAGGGGCAGGCTCCTTCAGTTTCTAAGCAGTCTCTTTCTCTTGTTGTCTGAATGGTGCCTATTAAGCCTGGTTAAAAACCGTTCCTATTCCCGTTGTTTAGACATGTGGCATAAAACAATGCTGCCCGTGCATAAGCTTCCACATATCTACCGCAAGAAAAGCAAAAACCATTCCTTTCTTAGGCATACTGAAGAAATATTCATAAGCCCAGGGGAAAACATTCTGGAGGCATAATGTGGATAAATCCTTTTTGTCTAGGGAGCTCCTACAAGAGGTTTTACTCCATTAATCCCTCTTGCTAGAAAAAGCAAGCCACCAATACTCACTCTTACCCATTCTTTCTTCTCTTCTCCTTTTGCAGAGCTTCTTAGTACTAACTCTTTTTGTAGTCAAAAAGAAAACACCAGTCAATAAGAAGACAAGTGATTTTGGAATCAGAGAAATAAGAGCCCTATCTCATGAAGATCCACCGTGATGATTTGCAGTCTTTGCCAGATTATGGCTCACAAGTTTGAACAGCAGAGAGAGGCAAGTAAATTCAGTGAATACAAGGAACGCAATACTAACCTTAATCCGCTCACTACCACTTGAACAGGGTCGGCGATGTTGGTAATAGTGGAAAAGGTTCGTATGAACACTATCAGGAGTATAAAGTATTTAAAAGAAATGCTTGGAGTTGGAACACAAGATGATAGATCTTCAAGAGAGACAGAGCTTGCACAGCATTTTGCTGCTGAGTGAGTTATAGAAAGCTAATACTTCTCTCTAGTGCGACTGAACGACTTTCCTAAGTTGGTTGTAATGTGGCACAATAGTTTCATTATACAAACAAAAACGTTCATTCAGTATCTCTGTTCCTGTGTTTTATACTTAGCAGATTGTGAATGCACCTTCTCTGAGTATTTCATGCAGTCTGCATATTCAGAGAAAGTGTATTTTTAAAGAAAATTGAGACTGGAATCTTTGTCAATCTATTCATCACTTTCACTGCCTTCCTCCTGTGCCATGAAGGGAGGAAACTGGGAAACTGTGCCCTAAAGATGATTAATTTTCTGAAATAAAGAAGAACAAGCATTTTTTCCCCTCAAGTGTTTCACAATCAGTAATAAGCTCAAAGGACAAGTTTTATCTTGAATCTGTTCGTTACAGATTTAGTTATAAACATAAAATGGAAATTTCATTACATTAGTGCAAAATTAATCTAGACTGGCTAGTAATTCTGCCTTAAATCAAGCCTTTCATTACCTGGTATTAAATTACCTTCTTTTCCTAAATGAGCTTCTTAACCATGTCTGATCCTACTCATGGTCTTTTTTCTTCCTCCCTTTTTTTAAAACAGCTCTACTGCAGTCTCTCCAAAACGACAACTGGCTTTCGAAGACCAAGTTAACTGCTGAACATAACTGAAAGAAGCTGTCCAAACCAGAGCATCCCCTGCTGCTCCAGCAAACATTTGAAGTGAACAGTAAATTCTCCAAAATAAAACTTGAAACTTTAGTGATTTTATTTTGGTAACTACACCAGGCCTATCCAGGTAAAGGATTTGATTATATCCCTGCAAAAGACTTCTGCCTCAGACTTGGACTTCTAAGATACTTTCGAAGAAACGTGCTTGCTTTGGGTGTGTCTAACTTACAGATAATCAATGAATATTCAGCGATTAATTGTTATTTTGAAATACAATATATTCATCCTAGGTTAAATGAATTAAGTTCCTATTACCCCATTATCTCTGACCCTGCTTTGTTTGCCTCCCCACATGCTCTTACTGACACATGTATATGAATTAATATCTTTGGGCTTTTGAATTGATGAAAACAGACATATAGGATGATATTTAGGTGGATCTGATTGTTAGAAGATCAGATCCATAGCTTCATTATGCTACATACTGGAAAACACACAGAATGAGAGTTTGTTTGAGTCAACAGTAACTGAATAAGTAGCAATAAAATTTTAGTGTCCCACAGTGGTAGTACCCAAGTAGGATTTAACTTCTGTGAATCATTGCAAGAAGGACTGGAATCAAAACTGCGTCCCTACAAATATTACAAAGTGCACCTAGAAGAAAAAGCACTCAGTAGATAGAATAAGGAAGCCTTGTAGGTCTCTAAGAAACCAAGTCCAAGACTAACATCTATATATCACCAGTCACATTCTTTTCGACCACATAGTTTTAGACCAGATTAGTCTGGAGAAAGTAGGGAGTTACAGTTACCAGGGTTATTTGATCATTGAACTAACCAGCTTCCCACACTCTACTTCATTGCATCCTCAGACTCGCTAATCCTGTCTTCACTTGAGCACCGGTCCTAGTCCCCTGCAGAGATGGTGAGCAAGGTTTTCAGGTGGTTAAGTAAGTATAAAGGCCGTTTGGAATAGTGGTTTTGTCACTTCAGCGATTTCATTTCCACTCATTTGCTTTAGCGATCTCGATTTGAGAGGGAATAAAGACTTAGAGGGCTGGGCTAGAGGCCAATTTTAGCCTCATAGAACAGGCTATAATTTGCATTTATCTAATGCAAATGGTTAGGGTGGTGATGAGTGATGTTTGGGTTAGTCACCCTGGGATGGCATCTGTTTTAACTCCTAGGATGGGGACAGCTCAAGAGTGGAGGACTTTGTGGGCTGTAATGATGATGCAGATGGGGGATTCTATTGGGATTACAACGCAGTGATCTACTTGTAATATTCGGAGGTGTCCTTGGGGGAGTTCTATTGTGGGGATTATGTATGAGCCGAATGAGAGGTCTTTGAAGTCTATGTACTTGTAGCTTCAGTATCATTGGTGGCCGACAGCTTTTAGGGTGAGATCTGGTTCATCAATTTTGTCTATTATGTAGAGGATTTGTAAGGAGGGCAGAGTGAGGAGGGCTAGTACCGTGGTCAGTAGGAGCCATCATCTGCACATTCACAACACCAGCAACAGTTCTCTCTTTCAAGGAGAAATGCAGGATCTTCTACATGCTAGATTTTGCTAACTACTGCAGCTCCTCTTCTCGTTTTCTGGATTCCATCCCTTGCCCTCCGAAAGATACCCAATTCAACCAGTAACACAGAGAACAATAAATGCAATAAAACATTTTCTCCACAGGCAATAGAAATAACCAGTCAAACAATCAGTTTGACTAAGCAGTCTACAAGCCTTAATGGTCTAGAAGTTCTTCCATGGAGATCTTCAATATAATAGCTGTCTGTGCTCCCAACTCCAGTGTGTACGTGCCCACACTCCCGTGGCTACTCCCACCCCTCTTTGAAAAAACACCACGGTACTGGTTTTACATTGGACATGATGTTACATCAAATTGGAATTGCAGTTTCCCTCTTACCATCAGGGCCAGAAACACGTATCTGTGCTGCTCATTCCCCCGTCCCGCACAGCCCCGTCCACCACTTGGCAAGAAGTTACAAGAAGGAAGTAATTGCAGGGGACAGCACTGAAGAACCTGGAAGCCACTCTTCATGGGGTTTATGCTGATGTAGTTGAGGAGAGGCAGCAAATAGTTTAAGGATTGAAAACACACAACTTTAGAAAGATGAAATACCTGTTTTTGGAAGGCCGGGGCTGGTTCACAGGCTGCAGTTCCTGTGGTTCCTCAGAGTCAGTGTATGCCTGAATGAGTTGACAGTCCACAGGCAACTGAGATACTGTGCTTACCTTTAGGCATGGATTATGAACCTGTGCTTCATATCTGCACTTTATTTGTCCCACAGAGGACGGGGTGGGGGCGAAAAAGGCATTTCCAAGAAACAGTTTGCAGCTGCAGAAATCGGTGGTGTGCATGGGAATACCCTATTTTCAAGTTGCAATCTGAATAGAAACTTCAGAGCTGCCGATTTATTCAGCTTTTTCTTTTCCCCTGTACATTTGTGTCTAACACACTACATATGGAATTAGTGGCTTCTTAGTCCTTATTTCAGCCAGCTACAAATCATGTGGCCGACTGTTAAATGGCTAATCTGAAGATCCTGTCTGACGTTGCCATGGCTTTGGTATCCCCAGGACGTAGGTCACTGGTAGTGCACAGCCTTTCTCATATCCCTTGCTTCCATGATGCATTTAGATGACAGCTCATTAATGTGACACGCTTTCAAAATAGAATTCAAGAGACATGAAATCTGTTTCCCACATAAATGCTTTTTAATCTGTAATTTCCATGACCTTCCCATCAAATTTAATACATCCTATTTTATTCTCAAGAGAAAGGCAGATTGTCACCATCTCTGTTGCCAGCTCTTATCTCTCCATCTTTACACAGCCTTATTCCTGGTTTCCAGAGGTGCAACAGACTCCAGAGGAGTGGACCATTGTGGGGTTTGCATAAGAAACACTGGAATGAAGAAAGCTCCTACGATTAGCAAGCCTTGCCCAAAGGCAACGTCAAAAAGTCACATCACAAAATAGTTATAAATTTAACAAGCTCCATCTTGAAGACAGGACAGTGTTTTGCCCTTCTCTAATCCTGCTGAGAGGCTGTTTCAAAGCCTTGCAGATCTAAAGACCACAGCCTTATTCTAATTTCTAGATTCAACTTACGTCACTTCACTAGCAAGATATAAAAATGCAAAAAACCCCCAAAAGAACGAACAAGAATATTACACCAAAACCAAGGTCACTGAATGACTTTGGTGGGAAGATACCTTTAATATTGACTCCAAATGTTAATCCAGCACTGCTAAGTCACGGTGAAATCTTGTTCCTCAGCACCACATCTGCAAGTCCTTTAAGTATCTTCAGGGTTGGTGACTCTACCACGTCCCTGGGGTAGCCTATTCCAAAGTTTGACAACTGTTTCCGTGAAGAAATGCTTCCTAACATCCAAAATAAACCTTCCCTGGAGCAGCTCAATGCCAGTCCATCTGCCAATCCATCTGTCTTGGCATCCTGTTTCAAACAGTGGGCAGTATAGGACACTTTGGGAAAGAGTTTAAGAATCTAGTACGAGAAGAGCAGGAAAGAGCTGTACTGTGACAGAAACAGGCACATTAACCTGAAACTCTCATTGTCAGCTGGGACTGAAATGAAGATTTCACAATATAAGCATGTATTGTCTCCTGGACAGGCTGGAGAGCTGGGCAGGGAGAAATCTAATGAACTATAACAAGGGTAAGTGTAGAGTCTGGCATCTGGGCAAGAACAACCCCAGGTACCAGTATAGGTTGGGGACTGATGATTCTGTGATTCTATGATTCTGTGATTGTGGAGTCTCCTTCTCTGGAGAAGTTTAAAACCCGCCTGGATGTGTTCCTGTGTGACTTGATCTAGGGGATCCTGCTGTGGCAGGGGGATCAGACTAGATGATCTTTTGAAGTCCCTTCCAATCCCTAACATTGTGTGATTCTGTGATCATTCCCCTCCCACCCTGCACCGCACTCCCTCATCCCCACTACGTAGCTACAGTAAAGTTCCTAAATTTATACAGAATAAACCTCTACCATGGGGATTTGAAAATGAGGCCCCAATTTAGAATTTGAATTAGAATTTGAAATTTTAGAATTTAGAATTAGAATTTGAAATCACCAGTGTGAATATTTGTTTACAGAAATACCTTTTGCTAGGATTGTCGTTGAAAACACATCCCAAGGATTAAAAATCATTAATATCATCCTCAAAGAAGGTGTATGATATCGAATCCGTTCAGTTCACACAGTTTTAAGAATGATTCACACAGAGATATTGAAATTGTCTTAATACCATCTCTCCCCTGTTCAGCAAATGTCCCTGCTTCCAAGCCTGTTAGAGATAAAGGCTGTTGGTGTACTAGGAATGTTATTATCAGGGTAACTACAGAGAAGAAACACAAATACACAAGTAAAAATGTCTGTGGGATGCCTTTGGAAAGAATGGTCTCTCTCTTTCAAAATCAATCCATTCAAATGCATTTCTGGAGTCAGGTAAGTGGCACATTTTTACTTCCCTTATTACTCAAGGTCAGCCTTGAAGTGGTCAGACAAGTGGACCAGAATGTTCTATGTGCCTTCCTACTGGAGTTATCCTATCCTATCCATACCTAACCTACCCTATCCCATCCTATCCTATCCTATCCATACCTAACCTACCCTATCCCATCCTAACCTATCATAGAATCATTAGGGATTGGAAGGGACCTCGGAAGATCATCTAGTCCACTCCTCCTGCCACAGCAGGATCCTATCCTATTAACTCATATCTTTAATTCTCCTAGGAAACTATTTCTCTCATTGTATTAATTATATGAATTATAACAGCAACAGCTTACAAAGCTTACGCTTTTCTTGGGCAAACAACAAACATCCCTTCATCAACCTATTACAAACATTAAAGGTAAAATTTTGCTTTAGAGTGAGAAATCTAAGTAAGGAAAAAATGCACCATTTATTTATAAACTGTGAGTACTAAATATCAGTGTTTTCAAACAATCACAGAATCACAGAACACTAGGAATTGGAAGAGACCTCCAAAGATCATCCAGTCCAATCCCTCTGCCAGAGCAGGATCACCTGGATCCAGTCGCACAAGAACACGTCCAGGTGGGTAGCATTTAGTGCCAACATACAAAATTCCAAACAATCATCTATTGAAATGATAAAAAACATGAAATAATTGTTATGTCAGTGTGTCCTGAAGCATCTTAAGATACTGTAGACTCATAAAGTCAATTGGAATGGAAAGGAACTCAGGAGGTCCCTGGCCCAACCTCCTCACAGCAGGGTCAGCTATTACAGAATCACAGAACATCAGGGATTGGAAGGGACCTCGAAAGATCATCCAGTCCAATCCCCCTGCCACAGCAGGATC
>JAOXOE010030571.1:0-12921 GCA_028565055.1 Phoeniculus purpureus
ATTCAGTGAGACCTGAACAGGCTAGAGAGCTGGGCAGAGAGAAATTTAATGAAATATAACAAGGATAAGTGTAGAGTCTTGTATCTGGGCAAGAACAACCTCAGGTACCAGTCTAGGTTGGGGACTGACCTGTTGAAGAACAGTGTAGGAGAAAGGGACCTGGTGGAGAGCAGGATGACCATGAGCCAGCAGTGTGCTCCTGTGTCCAAAAGGGCCAACAGCATCCTGGGGTGGGCCAGAAGTAGGGTGGTTAGCAGATCGAGAAAGGTTCTTCTCTCACTCTATTCTGCACTGGTGAGACCATATCTAGAAGACTGTGTCGAGTTTTGGGCCCTACAGTTCAAAAGGGATGTGGAGCTGCTGGAGGGAGTCCAGCATAGAGCAACAAGGATTATGAAGGAAGTGGAACACCTCTCTTATGAGGAGATGCTGAGGAGCAATTTATCTTGGAGAAGAGGAGACTGAGAGGTGACCTCATTAGTGTCTATAAATATGTGAAGAGTGGGTTTAGGAGGATGGAGCCAGGTCTTGTCAATGTCATCTGGTGATAGGATGAAGGGCAATGGGTGTAAGCAACATAGGAGGTTCCACACAAATATCAGAAGAAACTTCTTCAAAGTGAGTGTGACTGAGCATTAGAAGGGGCTGCCCAGGGTGGTTTTGGATTCTCCTTCTCTGGAGACATTTAAAACCCACCTGGATGTGTTCCTGTGGACTTGGTCTCGGTGATCCTGCTCTGGTAGGGGTATTGGACTAGACGATCATTCAAGGTCCCTTCCAATCCTTAATGATTCTATGATTCTACGATTCTACGATTCTATTTCTGTGGAGCCTCCTATATTCCAGTTTATATCAATTGTGCCTCATCCTATCCCTAGATGATATTGAGAAAAGCCTGGCTCCATCCTACTGACACCCACTCTTCACATATTTATAGAGATCAATGAGGTCAACCTTCAGTCTTCTCTTCTCCAAGCTAAAGAGATTAGCCTCAGCCTTTCCTAATCAGGGAGATGCTCACCCTCTTCATCAGCTATGTGGCTCTGCACTGGACTCTCTCCAGCAGTTTTGTGTCCTTCTGGAACGGAGGACACAATACTCCAATGTGGTCTCACCAGGGCAGAGTAGAGAGCGAGGATAGCCTCTCTTGATCTGCTAAACACACCCCTTCTGATCCACCCCACGAAGCCATTTGCCTTCATGGCCACAAGGGCACATTCCTGGCTCATGGTCCTCCTGCTCTCTAACAGGACACCAAGGTCCATTTCTCCTGCACTGCTCTCCAACAGGTCAGTTCCCTACCTATACTGGTACCTTGGGTTGTTCTTGCTCAGATGCAAGAAGACTCTACGCTTGCCCTTGTTAAAATTCATTAAATGTCTCCCTGCCCAGCTCTAGCATGTTCAGGTCCCACTGAATGACAGCACAGCTTCCTGGGGTGTTGGCCACACCTACCTGCTTTGTGTCATCAGCAAACTTGCTGACAGTGCACCCTAATCCCTCATCCAAGTCATTTACTGAATAGATTGAATACTACTGGTCTCAGTACCGAACCTTGGGACACTCCAGTTGATACAAGTCTCCAACTAGACTCTGTCCTATTGACCACTACTGTCTGGCTTCCGTCCTTCAGCCAGTTCACAGTCCACCTCACTACCCGACCATCCAGTCCACCTGCCTCAGTTTGGCTGCCAGGATGCTCCATGAGAATATGTCAAATGTTTCACTGAAGTCAAGATAGAACACATCCAATATTTTGTCATCATCTATCCACCTGGTTATGCCCTCGTCAAAGGCTATCAGGTTGGTCAAGCATGACTTCCCCTTGGTGAAGCCATGCTGACTGTCCATAATGACCCTCTTGGCCTTGATATGCCTGGAGACAGCTTCAAGGATAAATTGTTCCATCACCTTTCCTGGGATGGAGGTGAGGCTAACCAGTCTATAGTTACTTGTGTCCGTCTTCTTACCCTTTTTGAAGAGTGGAGTGACATTTGCTATCCTCCAGTCCCTAGGCACCTGTCCTGATTCCTGTGACTTAGCAAAGATGATGGACAGTGGCTTAGCAATGACTTCCACTGTCTCCCTTAACACTCACAGGTTCATCTCATCAAGGCCCATGGATTTATGCCCATTTGTTTGGCTCAACTTATCCCTAACCCAGTCCTCTTCCACCAAGGCAAGCTCCTCTCTTGTCTAAACTTCCTCTGGGTCTTGATATTAGGACAGCCCCCAGAAGTATGCACACAGGCAAAGGAGGTGTTCGGTATCTCTGCTTTCTGTGTTTTTTCACCATAGTTTGCCGTTGACATGCACACCTGGATCTTTCATGTCCTTTGTGCAATGCCAAGTTTCCTGTGACTTCACTGAACAGTTTTAAATGTACCTAGACTGAGGCTGAATTTTTAACTTCTTTGGATTTGCATAAAATGAGATACTAAAACTTTGAGTAAAATATTTATTTGGATTAGAAATTGTCCAAACAGAATGGCTCACGCATAACTCAAGACAAAGCAACTACATCTTCCAGAGAAAAGGGGTTTTTATTTCTTGACATTTCATGGCTGATTATAATTCATAGAACAGAAAGGACAAACAAAATATAATAAACATTAAATCTTTGTCCTAAGGTGTTCTCTATTCTGTTTATGCTTCACCATAGTATATTTTAAACGTTTCTTATCTAAGAATAATTGCTATGCTGTGCAAGTCTAAAAGTACATTTAAAATCAGCTTTATTTCGTTAATTGAGAGAAAATACTATTTACCTAAAAATAAAAATTCCACAGTATAAATAAACCTTTATTCCAAACAATCCTAACTGAAGCCATTGGGAAGACCTATTGAGCTGTCAGTTTTTTTGTTAGAGATATTATTAAGTTAAATTTAAAAACAATGTTTATATTGTTTTTTCCTAAGAGAAGGCTGAATGATTCCAAGAGGAATGAGATTAATGACACACCATCTTCAAACAAGGCTAAACAAGCATCTAGCAGATTTTGTCTGTGGCTACATTCTTCATTCTCAACTTTGTCACTGAGAAACTTCAGGAGACTCTGTAGGCTCATGAGGCTTTAGTGACTGTCTCATTAAAGGACAGTCCCACTTATGGAAATACATTTTATGTAGTCTGACTCTGCCACCATGAAGCTGAAATGTACCAGTGGGGGAGAGAGGGAGAAATGTGTGAAGCAGCTCCTTTCTCCTATGAGGCATGCTGGAAGCTTTAAGATGCAGTGCTTGCAGCTATCCAAGGCTGAGGCTCAGCAGAGGCTCCTATGCTTGACTGGGCCAGGATGAAAGCATAGAGAAAATAAAGCTCTTTATTCTTAGACTCCCTAGCTACACTGGTGAGTGACACTGAGCAACAGGAAGATAGGCAAGTTTTTCCATCCACTCGCATTCTTCCTTCAGATGTGAAAAAAGGGAAATCACAGTTAATGGATGGCAGTTTGTACACTGGGATTCCACAGCACATAGTCACAAGCGACACTAATTTTCACCAAAAAGATTAATCACTCAAGCATACTCTAAGAACTAAATAGTAGTGATTTGAAATACAAAGTAGGCTTTGCTCTGAGCAGCTTTCCCTGCCCTTGGCCAGAGCAAAGAATCTATAGATTCCTTTAAGTAAAAGAACTAATAAAATTAAACATTACACAAGAGAAGGTTTGAATGACTTTTGCAAACTCCTGGAAAATGCAAAGTTGATGCTGGAGGATTACTAGGATACGGCAAGACTGACTGAAAGACAGCTGTTCCTTTCTAGCAACTGGCAGTTTAGAGACAAAATATAACTCTTTTACTGCTGGTTCACCATCTGCCTCTTTATCTAGTCCAGTTGCTTCAAAGCTGAAAAGTACAAGCTTTTCCTGTACTTCCCTTTCACATAATTAATCTGCCTTGCTCCATCTATATTTTTGGAAATCATAATGATATTTAAAAATTAAAACAGAGGCACAGAACCACAGTAAGAATTACTTTCTGTATCACAGCAATGAAATTTTACTTGGCTCAAAAACAGAGCATAAAGGAAAAAATACAGGGAAACAGGAAAAAATGTGTCTCCTGAAAGAGCTTTTCTTTTGGCAAACCATCACTGAGGTTCCATGCCTTCTTCCTTTCTTGCTCCATCTACACAATAAATTGTCTGTGATATCAGTGAAAAAATACACAATATGAAATTCAGGAGTTTCCAAAAGGTTGCCTTTGCCTGATGAAGAATGCAGTTACATTAGAGAACTACTGCTATTTATACAACCCAAGGTGTTGTAGATGCTCAGAAGATGTCAACCACTGGATTTAGTATTAAGCATTGCTGGTATCACCCTAGGTCAGTGAAGTGGGTCTTTTCAGGTGGTCCACATCTATCGATGTCAACACATCTGTTAAAGTACTCTCTGTATCACAAGAAACTTGAAGAAAACTTCCCAGCCTACTTACACTTCCTACTGTGTTTCTCAAGTTTAGCTCAGACTGTGCTGTCCATAAAGGTGGGCAAAGGTGATAGAAAAAAATCATGATCCAGAAGTAAGAAGCAGCAAAAATTACACAAACAGGGCAAGTAGTGGGGATTACAGTGATGTGAGCTGAAGGGAAGAAAGCCTGACAATGAGAAACAAATGCAACAGAAAAGATAAGGGAAGGAAAGAATCAATAAAGACTCATGAAAGGAGTATCTCAAGTGGCTCTAGAAGCTTCATTTCTATGTTTGGATGGTGCCTGAAGACCTGTAGGAGGAAAGTGCCAGCCAAACACAGAAGCAACACTGATTTTCATCTGTTTTAATACCCAGGCACATACAATCTCTGTCCTGTGACTTCAAACAAACTTTGTGACGGACTTCAAAGCTGCGCCTGACATTCTCTATTGTCTCTTCTTTCAACCAGCAGCATTGCACTCTCCTCCTTTGATGAAAAATCCATGTGATCAAGGACTTAGCCAGGTTCAAACCACCACTGCTGCATTCCTGATGTATTCCAGCCACATCATTGTCTGGAATTGCTTTCTCCATGCAACACAGCAATCTTAAATCCTACTAACTGAACAGTCCCTCAGGGACTCTGTAGGACACAGATAACTGAATGTATGGTGATGCAAACCTAATGTGCCCAATGTATGGTGAACAGCAACTAGAGCTGTTATTTTGAAAGCACAACTCTGCCAGCCAGGGATCAGTAGCTAGTGAAACAGGCACAATTACACAACCCACTTACAATTAGCAAGGAAGCATCAGAGTTTGAAAATTTTTAAGTGTTTGCAGCTTATATCTTAAAGGGCACCATCAAGAACCTCTGTTGCTATATAGAGTAAGAATGTAATGATAAACACATTCTCTAAAGCAATGTACATAACTGACAATGCTATGTGCTCTTACAGGCTTGTGTATTTCTGACACTGTAAATCTATATTCACAAGTTGAATTGTTACTGTCTAATGTTGTTCCCGGGAAGAAGTAACACTTAAACACTTAAATTAATATTCCATTCTGCATTCTAAAAATCTACATTATAATCCTTCTGCTTTCTAAACCTTCTGCACTCTAAACATTCTGCTTTCAAAATATTCTATATTCTGAAACACTTGTATTCTAAATATTCTTCATTCTAAACCTTCTGCATTAAACCTTCTACTTTCCAAATCTACTTCTTTCTAAATTGTCTGTTTTCTAAACTTTCTGCACTAAACCTTCTGCATTCTAAGCCTTCAACATTCTAAATATCTGTTCCTTTGTGTACTCACACAACTGAAACTAAAAGCAAGCCCACTGATCACTGAGAGAGAGCAGACCTCCAAGACTTCTAAGCAGAATCCTTTGCTGTGGGACAAGCTGTGTCATATAAACTCTTTTTGATTCCTTTCATGACCTAAAAAACCTAAACCTTACATATAAAAAATAATTTACAAAGTCATGGTTTCCCTCTGAACAGTCGTAGTTGGTGGAGACCTTTTTCAGAATATTTTTGCTTAAGCAACTTCAGTCGTATCTTTTCTTAGTCCTTAGTTTGTTAGAGTAAACAATTGAAGCATTTCCAGTCCCCAGTCTTTTGCCGAGTCACTGTTCTTCTGTCAATGTCCTGCACTTGCAGGTGCTCCATCTTTAAGTTGTCTTTCCTCTTCCTTTTATCCTTGAACATAATGGTTCAGAATGTGTTTTGTCAAGATCTCAGCACCAGTTGTTCCTTTGTTGTTTGGGTTTTTTGTACTATATTGTATTTCTCCTTCTAACACATCGAAGGGATTGCACTTTGCCATTCTGGCAGCTACATCGCAAAGGCAGTTTATTGCTGCCCCAGCAGACCAAGACCTTCCCTTAGCCACTTGTTTCCAGATTAGGAACTCTCAATGGAAAAAACCTGAATGACAAAAGGAATAAGAGCAATGAAAAGAAAATGAAAAAACTAATGACACACATCCAGAATCTAATAGCAAAACATTCTCTCTGTAATACATCAGTCTGCCTTCTGTCCAACTTGAATTTGTCAGCAGATTATGCTGAAACTATTAATGTAAGGTTCGTTAATGAAAACAGTTAAGAAAATTACTCCCGATGCTAATCCTTGAGAAACACTAACGATTTCCCTTTGCTTGATATTTCTTCTTTCAGCATGAATAGTTGCATCAGCCAGTTCCACACAGTCCCTCTTAATAACCTCCCTTGCTTCCTGTAGCTTCTATTTTAAGACAAAATCACACACAATGTTCTATTCTGGGATAAATAAAGGAGGTCTACTTCGTTATCACCAACAAAAACACCCTGCACTATGCTACATTGATTTCTAAACCTTTACTTTTTCCACTTCTGTTGAAGGTCTCATGATTACAGCAGAGGGACACTGAGATAAAAAACAACTCCATTGAAAAGCAGAAGGGCAAGAGCCAAATCACCATGTTAGGGACTGATTTAGGATAGAATAACAAATAGATCTTAGCGCTCTGTTGTAACGCATGTTGTAACTATTGAGGTACCGGTCCTGCAACTATCAAGGGCACATACCCTGCTAGGCTTTCTGCTGTGATCAGAACATCATCTGGAGAAAATGAGTGATGCTAGTGAACAAGTTGGTATTATCCATATAAATAAATAAATATGTCAATTAATGAATTGTGATGTATGTGTGAGAATATGCACTTGGGAATGGTTGTTTTCCCACTGCACAGTAAGAGAAGAATCTGATGAAGGAAAGTTAGAGGCATTGTCAGTGAGAAACATACATAGTGCTTCAACATTTCCTTCAATCTGATCATTCAGGGAAATCAGTGCTGAGGGTTCATTATATTGAGTTAATTCCCCACAGCTGGGAACTAACCAGGAAGAGAGCATGCATGTATATGCTGTTGTATAGGCTTTATCCATCCATCCGTCCTGTTACAGATTTGGCGAAATCATGTTTGCTCATGGTATTCCTGCGTCAAACTCTCTTCTAACATACAAGGAGTTGTCTTGGCTGCAGGAATATTTACTTTTCCCTCCAGTGCGCAGCAGCAGTGCACATTGCATGGGGGCAGAGGTCAGAGGGGTGTGGAAGTGAAGGGGAGAGATGGCTGCCGCAGGAGATAGATAGGGCAGGTGGAGTGCGCCAGACAGATTTTGGGGTCCTTATTTGGGGACAAGGTATTCCTTTTCCCCTCTTACAGGTACCCTCTCCCTGTTTGTGTGTCTTGGGGGTCTTGTTTCAGTTCAATTTTGGCCTGTAGCACACTGTGGTCTGTCTGTCCCTCTGTGGCTCTCTGTTCCTCTTCTGCTTCACCCCTCATCACTTTCCACTCCTTCCCTTTTTATCCTTCCCTTTATCTTCCTCCTATCTCCATCCTTTCCTGCAATTTCAGACTGTAGTCTAGGAAACTGCTTAAATTGAATATTGAAGTTTTGCCTAGGAGATTCCCAGTCTTTCCATTTTGCTTCCCCCTTGTCTGTGGCTTTTAGCATCTCTTAGGAATCAGAGGTTATCAGGTCTGGGCGGGGGGAGGGGTGGACTTGAGTTGAGGAAGAACATACCTTTCTTTTCCCTTTTCCTCTTTTCTTTTCCCTTTTTTTGGGATATTTTTTCCTACTTAATAATTTCTTTAATAAAGTGTAATATTTTTAATTCCAATTTCCAGACATGTGTTTACCTCTTTTCTCCCCCTTTGAGGGGTGGGAGGACATTTCCATCTGCATGGTTGGGCAGAATATAATTTTATGGGCTAACCTGGTGCTAAACCAAGACATGTCTGTCCATCCGTCCATCCATCCAGGAAACAAAGCTGCTGGACAAGCTAAAGGTATAGAAACAACAGCTAATCAAGGAGCAGTAGTCAATACTTGGGCTCTACCAGTTCCCAAACTGATTTTACAAGAGTCACTTTATTTCTTTCAACACATTTATTTAGCCTAAGATTTGTCAGGAAATGCTGCATGTGCACACCTACTGGAAGTGCATGCCTGTCAGGCTGAGAGTAAGCAGCACACTTAACTCTGAAACAGGTTCCTCGATTGGTTAGAATTACAACAGAATGTGACAGAAGCTGCCACACAGCTATGTGACATCCAGTGACAGGGGCTGACACACAAAACTGTGGCTACCAAACACAATTGTGAAGAAAAAAATCAGAAAATCTAGGCAGTACTGAGGCAACTACAGTGCAAAGGATGCTTAACTCTGGTTTGAATTTATTTGTATTTTTAATTTCGCAAAGGCTGAAGTATCCACAACATTAACCTATTCTTATTGTCTATAGACCTTACTACTTGAAATGAAGGTATTACATGCAAGTAATCGTAATAAGCTACCATTAACATCACAGTAATCCACTCCAGAAACAAGACAACTCAGAGAACAGAACAGAGGGACTGGGGCGAGTCTACTGTAAGGCAGCATATGTACATGCATGTATAGCTGTGTGTGTATGTACATACATGTCGGTGTGTGTACAACCTCTATCTCATACATACCCCTACAGTTAAACATCTGTACATTTCAGGTAGTGGAGTGTCATGGCTTAAAACCGGAACAGAATCTGTAAGTCTAATTTGTGTATTTTCCACAGAGAAGTTAATATTTGGAAAGTTTCAAAAGAAAGTTTCTGCCCCCCTGCCCCCGTTTCTCCCTCTCCCAATCTCCTACACTTCTCGTTGTTTTCCTCTGCACCTCTTTCATCTTAGATGTTATCTTGTCAGACCAGTGCCGCTGTCACTGAGATAGAAATGGTTGTTGCTTTGAAGATGATTTACAGCAAGAGGATATCCTTGTCTAGACCTGTGGAATTTTCCTTGTTTTGTAGGTTGACTGTGAATTCTGAACTTTAACAAGACTGGGTCTTGAAATGTCTGCGGAAACCGAGATTTTGGGAGTTGGACAAGAGCTGAAGTTTTCAAGGAAGCAGGAATTGTCTACAGTGTGGACATTCTTGACATTTTGTCTCAATCCGGTGTAGGAGCAACGTGACAAAGCTCCATATGTCTGTGCGTATGTGTTCTGTGGGGGGTTTTATACTCTGGTGTGTGTGGGGGGAGTAAATTAGAATGTCTTGTTGCTTTTTTCCCCCAAAATGAGTCTGTCTGGGGTTTTTTTGCCTGCAGATTCATCAGTGGTTTTCTTAAATCTTAAATCTTCCCTTTCTTAAATCTCCCCTCTGTGTTTAGCAATCTAGCCAAAGGTTCTTGGTTAAAATGCAGTCAGAGTTTGAAACCCATGACGTGCAGATATTGTTACATCGATATTTCTTAGCACAAAGGTTTAGTTTGGAACCTTAAACCTTCTGTAAATATACAAGATATTAATTTTATACTCCTTATATAAAAAGCCCGCAAAATCTCGATCACATAGTCAGAGTAAGTAATCAAAATAAAATTGCAAGAATGGAACAATTTAGTGAACTCTCCTGCAAGCCACAGCCATTCAAGACTAATAGTACTGTCTCATTTATAATGCAGGAGGACTCTATTTTCCATGGCATATGTTTTTATACATTGCTAGTTCCTGCATTCCATTAGACGTTGAGGTATTCTAGTTTCCTTAAAGAAATATTCTTACTTCCGAAACATTTTCCTAAATAACACACAGATGTGCTTTCAAATTTCTGTTTCAAAGGTTCAATTAATTCAAATGTAAGATATAAAAACTACCCATCACCCAATCTGACTATCTAAATCTGGTGAAAAAATAAAGTTAGATTTCTCCCATTCAAGATTTAACAGAATAAACACCAGTTTACATTTGATGACAGCTTCCATTACTTACAAAGTGTTGTTCAAGCTGTCCCTGTCATACAAAGAGAATTAAGGAAAAAACTGATTTAGGTTTAACAGCAGACTTAAAACCCCCCCCCGTCCTTAAATTATAGTTGCTTAACTGAACTTGGACTCTAAAGAATGACTCAGGAAAAAAAAAAAAATCAGGAATTGAAGTTTCTCTTTTGTATCCTGTCCTTCAGGATAACTGATAGACAATCTTCAAAGCTAGCAGGCTTTTGGAACGGTTCCCCTGGACTTGCCTAAGCTTCTTCAATTTACCTGAACTCTTGAAGATACAGTGGCTCAGACTCTCCTGACTATCCCTATCTGGCACACTTTGCTGTAGAAGGCAAAAGTCACAGGCCTGCAGAACAGTGTGAGATCTCCTTGTGGATGGGCAATCAGGAAAAACAGTAGCTTTGTTGTTTGCAAACTCTAGTTTAGCAGTCCTAACATGAATCTGATTTGTCTTTATTGGATGTGTGAAGGAAGAAAATTCAATTTACTTACCTTTCAGGCCAATGGCATCCTGGCTTGTATCAGCAATAGCGTGGCCAGCAGCACTGTACTGGTCACTGGTGAGGCCTCCCCTTGAGTACTGGGGGCATTTCTGAGCCACTCACTTCAAGAAACAGATTGAGGGGCTGGAGCAGAACAAGAGGAGCAACGAGGCTGGAGAAGGGACTGGAGAGAAAGGCTGATGGGAAGAGGCTGAGGGCACTGAGAGTGTTGACCCTGGAGAAGGGGAGACTCAAGGGGACCCTTCTCCCTCTCTACAACTATCTGAAGGAAGGTTGTACTCAGGTGGGGATCGGGCTCTTCTCCCAGGCAACTAGCACCAGGACAAGAAGGCAGGGCCTGAAGCTGCCAGGGGAGGGTTAAGTTGGATGTTAGGAAGCCCTTCCTCACAGAAAAGGTGATCAGACAACTGGAATGGTCTGCCCAGGGTGCTGGTGGATTTCCCATCCCTGTAGGTGTTTAAGGACAGCCTGGCTATGACCCTTAGTGCCATGATGTGGCGATATTAGGTCATAGGTTGGCCTCGATAAGCTCAGAGGTGTTTTCTGACTTCAGTAATTCTGTGATTCATGATGTTGACATTTATCATAAAGTGTTTGTCAGTCACAAGAAATGTTTCTCAAAAAAGTTAACAAAAAATTCAAACCACTGGTCCTGAGCCAACAATATGAAGTGTCCAGGTGTCTGCTGACCACAATTGGAGTATTGATACTGGAGAGCAGTCAGCAAATGAGTCTGTCAAAAAGTGACAGCTGCTATGAGAGAAATTTCTAACCAGATCATACACTAAGTAAAAGTATTTCTCAGATCAGTGATCTAAGAAAAAGTGGGGAAAGATGTGTGGACTAGAATCCCCCTAGCACAAAAGTATTGAACGGTTTCTTAGGAAAGAAGAGGACTTCATATTACTTGTGGTGTCCCCATGCCATTCTCTACTTCTTCCTTACCACAAACTGTCCTCGAGCACTTTCTGAGCCTCACACAATCTGAGCAACTTATGAAGTTAGAAGTTATATGAATGTGTCACTTAAATTGATTCACATTTTAGAAGTCTCAAGTGTCTTTCCTTTTGTTGAAAGAAAAGCAGTGAAAGTAAAATTAGATAAGACAGAAAATCACTGCCAAAGTTTCATCACAGCTTATTCTGCCTGTTTGTTTTCTCTCCAACTTCATGACTTTAAGATACGAATCAGTATAACTTGGCTGCACAAGTGAATAAGGATTGGACTTAGAAGTTGATGGAAAATTCCCTAAGCAACTCTAATATTAAACAATACAGGGTTATAATACAACATGGCAGCCAATGAACTTCATTATGGAGTTACTAAGATGTGGTGGATGTGTTTCTTTTGCAACTAAAAATTACAATAGCCAAATTCCAAATAAACCAGAAAATGTTGATCTGAAAATCATTTTGGTAAGAGCTAGACATAAGTGTCTTACATTCTGTAAAGACCTAAGCCAGGGAAATAAAATAGAGAGAAACTGGTCCAGCAAGAACACAGTATAGGTTCAGAAACTTCTGAAACTTGACAATTTGAACTTGTATCCTGATGAAACTTGGGCTAATCATCAAAAGTATTATGAACTTTAATATAAATGTCTTAGGAGCTGAAACTTCACAATGGTTTCAGATTCTTTTAAACTCAGTTAAGCTCTTCCTTAGTGTAAGCTACTGTACTTAACGATTCCTTTTGTGTGGAACTTGAATAGGGTTTTTCTAAGCTTTTAGGAATAGCCAAGCCATTACTGATGCTTCAGTTCTAACATATGCTATTGGAAACAAATGTGTTGGTAGACACACTGATACTTCCATAAAAGGTTTAGAATGTGAGTGTAATTATGACAAGGAATAAAATGCAGAATTAAAACCGGCTCAGAGCATAAAGAACATACAAACAATAGGATATGAGCAAAGTTCTGTGGTACTCTGGAATGGGCTGGATACAAATCCAACTGGAACTATTTAGGGTAAGAGTTAAAATGCCCAAGACAGTGGATCTTTCCTCAGGTTCTGCATCATTGTTAGTGTGCCAAAAAATCTACAGTTCTGCCATTGCTGTAACCAAGGATGTTATGGGGCTTCAAGGCCTGTGACACTGTTCCCTCACTATCATAGTATCATCATAGTATCATAGTATTACCAGGGTTGGAAGGGACCTAATAGATCATCAAGTCCAACCCCT
>JAOXOE010030572.1:0-12919 GCA_028565055.1 Phoeniculus purpureus
CCCTATCAGCACCACTAAACACTCTCCCCCAATCCAACATCTACCCTTCTCATCAACACCTACAGGGATGGGGACTCCATCTCTACTCTGGGCAGTCCAGTTCAGGTTCTCACCACCCTTTTCAGGAAGAAGGGCTTCCTAACATCCAACCTAACCCTCCCCTGATGCAGCTTCAGGCCCTGCCCTCTCGTCCTGGCGCTGGTTTCATGAGAGAACAGCCTGACCCCCACCTGACTATAACCTCCCTTCAGGGAGTAGGAGACAGGGATAAGGTCCTCCCTGAATCTCCTCCAGGCTCAACACCCCATCTCCCTCAGCCTCTCCTCAGCAGACTTTCCTTCTAGTCCCTTCCCCAGCCTCACTGGTCTCCTCTGGACCCACTCAAGCACCTTAACACCTTTCTTGAGGTTCTGCTCCAATTTCTCTTAAAATTATAGATGATTTAACTGTTAATTTTTATTTTACATTTTATTTTATTTACAATAGTGCTGAACTGCCCTCTGCAGCTGAACCAGGGGTAAACCACGTAGGATATCTTCTGTATCTTTATGATCTACTTCTACCTACTCATGAAACCATAGTCTTGATCTCAAACAGCACAAAACAAGTCAGTGGGAGTCTGATGAGCTGCAGTTTCAGAACACTGAACAAATTTTTTTACAGAAAGACTGAAATACTTTCACAAAACTTGGAAGCATTTGGCTTCTCCATTCCAGGAATAAAGGAAACTGCCTGGGGACCACAAAAAAGGTTTGTTACTCGCTATTTACTGAGGCCTGTGAGATCACAGGGTTATGAAAGGAATCAGAACGACCTTTACAAATCAGAACAACCTTTACAAACACATTCACCTGCAAGAATAAGCAGAGCAAAGCAGAACTCTAGCTGATATCTTCCAAGAGCAAACTCTTGTGCAACAATTGGCTGTGTGAACCCATTTGGGTTATTTATGCTGTAGATAAAAGATCAGGTGTCTCAGACTGCAGCAGCTTTTCATTCTTCTAGTTCAATACAAGATCATAGAATCATTCAAAGAATCACATAATCACTCTGGTTGTAAAAGATCCTTGGGATCAAGTCCAACAATCTACCCTACCTTACAAGTTCACCCCAAGCCAGATCCTTCAAACACCTCATCCAAGTGGTCTTTAAACACATCCAGGTTTAAACACATTCAGGTTGGAAGAGACCTTCAAGACTGAACCCAACCACTAATCCAACTGTCCCAAGGCCCCCATTAAACCCTGTCCCTAAGCAACACATCTACATGACTTTTAAATGCCCAGGGATGGTGAGTCAACCCCCTCCCTGGGCAGCCTGTTCTGGGGCCTGAAGGCTCTTTCAATGAATTTTTTCCTTATGTCCAACCTAAACCTCCCCTGGAGGCCATTTCTTCCTGTCCTGTTACTTGTGAGAAGAGAACAGCAGCCATCTCCCCACAACCACCTTTCAGGTAGTTGTAGACAGCAATAAGGTCTCACTTCAGCCTCCTTTACTTCTGACTAAATAGCCAAAGCTCCCTCAGCCACCCCTCGTAAGGCTTTTTCTGCAGATAATTATTAGAATCATTGTTCCTACTCATTTGGATTTACTACTATTCGCATTATCATGTTAATCCACTCTTCTACAGGCTCAAAAATACTAAGTAAATCCTAGTAAATTTACAAGATGATGAAGGGAGTGGAACATCTCGCCAATGAGGAAAGGATGAGGGAGCTGGGTCTCTTGAGCTTGCAAAAAAGGAGACTGAGAAGTGTTCCCGGGAATGCAAATGGACAGATGTGAGACGATCAATATGATCAAGCAAATGCTGTTTATTAAGCGTCAGCTTAACCCTTTTATACACAGCCAGGCGGTCCATGCGACACATGTACATTGCTGATCGGTACAACACAGCTGTCCGTCTGTCTTAAAAGCTACTGCTGTTGGTTAAGTACCTTTTGTCCACGCACTGTTCACGAGAGTTAGTTTTCATCCCACAACCTGTTGTTTTCCCTCTAGGTGCCAACTTTCTCACAGACCTGCACATCGCTGACCTTGAGAAACTTTCCGAGCAGGCTTCAAAGCCCTTAGCTCAGACTCTGGCTAAGTTCACAGAGCTGGGATTGCTCATTCTCTACAAAATACACCCCTACAGAGAGGTGACCTCATTAATGTTGATAAATACATGAAGGATGGGTGTCAGAAGGATGGAGCCAGGCTCTGCTCAGTCTCATCTAATGATAGGACAAGGGGCACTGGGTGTGAGCTGGAACAGAGGAGGTTCCATATCAATCTGAGAAGGAACTTGTTCCCAGTGAGATGACAGAGCCCTGGAAGGGGCTGCCCAGGGAGGTTGTGGAGTCTCCTTCTCTGACGAATTTAAAACTCATCTGGATATGTTCCTGTGTGACTTGATCTAGGTGATTCTGCTGAGGCAGGGGGATTGGAGTGGATGATCTTTCGAGGTCCCTTCAAATCCCTATCATTCTGTGAAGTAGTAATGGTTGGTATGGCTTTGAGTAGAGTTGAGGTACAATGACTGAATTGTACTAAAATCATCTCAACTGCTATGATCAGTACTCATGACCATGAATAAAAGGACCATAGGATGTGTTGGGTTGGTGGAGACTTCCAAAGGTCATCTAGTCCAACCCTCCTGCAACAAGCCGGGCCATCACTCACTAGCCCAGGTTACCCAGAGCCACATCCAGACTGACCTTGAGCAAATATTAAGAATGTTTTATGAAAGGCCTGTTTTTTCCCCCCCTGCAAAGGTCCTGGTAAAAACATTTTTTTTTTTTTTTTTTCCAAAAAGCAAAGACCCAACCCCCCACCACATCTAGAACACACGGGTTTGTGTTATGTCTTTCCAAGATTGTTTGCTAACTGCAAACAATGCACAGCAACAGCAGGAGGGGAAATACTAGCACTTGAGGCTCCAATCAGCCAGTGCAGGGGAGTCAGGTAGTTTAACAACAGCAGCACAACTCATCTTCGAGATTTCTTCTATTCAGTGCCTCAGGGACAGGACTCTGAGTGAGCTGCTGCTACTGCTGCTAGAAGTCATATTAAAGCAATTACAGTGCAATTTACAAATGCAATTAGAAAGAAGATTCAGAACCACTGAGAGTAAAACAGAGCTGAAAATTTGTGTTGTGGTTTGTTTGGGGTTGAGGACATTGTCAATTTGCAGTTTAGCCCTGATTATCTCTCACATGGAAGATTCCAGGAGAGATCAATCTCTGTAAGTACAGTGTCAGTTCAGTGCAGGCTTCAATTATCTATCATTTCCTATCACAGAACATTAGGGATTGGAAGGGACCTCAAAAGATCCTCCAGTCAAATCCCCCTGCCACAGCAGGATACCCTGCATCAAATTGCACAGGAGCATATCCAGGTGGGTTTTAAACATTTCCAGAGAAGGAGAGTCCACAACACCCCTGGGCAGCCCCTTCCAGTGCTTTGTCACCCTCACTGGGAAGAAGTTCCTTCTCAGATTGATGTGGAACCTCCTCTGTTCCAGCTCACACTCAGTGCCCCTTGTCTTATCATTGGGTTCCCCTGAGCAGAGCCTGGCTCCATCCTCCTGGCACCCACCCTTTGTGGGAGAGGCCTTGAGAGACTAGGGCAGAAGTCCTGGTACTGCAGAGCTGCTGGTGCGAGACGTACTCGAACTTGTTAGCAAAATGCCTTGGTGAAGATAAATAGAGTCTTCTGGTATGCTAATAGAAAAGTGAAAGGAATACTGTGGGATGATAAGACCAACAAGCGGGTTAGCATGACCTTGTACCAGTGTATCAACATACAAGGATGGAAAAGTACCCGAGGCTGTATAAAGGGGCTGAAGCTATCCTTGTTTGGGGTAATTGTTTGGGATCAGCAGCCAATCAGTAACAGGTACACATTTAAAAGTTGTTAAGCACCAGTAAAAACAAAGCCCGCTCCTATCTCAAGGAGCATATAAGCTCACGTTTGTCTTCAATAAACTGACTCTTAGCTTGCATCAAGCTGTGTCCCGTCTCAAACGCGGCAAATGGTGACCCTTCACATATTTATAAACATTCACAGGGTCACCCCTCAGTCTCCTTTTTTCCTAAAAGCTCAATAGACCCAGCTCTACTCCCTTATCATCTCTGTGGCTCTATGCTGGACTCTATCCAGCAGTTCTGTGTCCTTCTGTAACTGAGGGGCCCACTTTCAACACTGGCAATTCAGTCAAATAATAAAAATAAACCAAAACAAAACAGAAATCACACAGTAGTGCTCTAGGAACCAGAGAGAAAACAAATTGATAGTTAAAATGAATTTACGAGCCAAATTATTTCTACTTCCTCAAAAAGTCAGAAGAAAATAGAAGGCTGATAGCAGGAATTTGATGCTGTCTCTGAATAGGATGGTTTAGAGCAAATTAGCTATAGAACTTTGATTTTTCATATAAAATACAAAACAACATGTAATTATAGAGATATTATATATAGATTATGTAGAAGATAGAATGCTTTATATTTTATATAAATACATTCATATTCTATAGCATCATTAGCTATAAACAGGCAACTGCATCAAGAGTTACTACGTCTGGTCTACTTTATGAGCTCTTACAAGTGGAAGTAGAGCAACCACACTTTTCGGAAAAGTGTTAAGAAGAACAGTGTGCCCTGAATTTCACTGCTGAAATTTGAACGACATTAATACTACCTTTCAACAAGCGATTATACACTTCCATGCACAGAGCTGCTTTGTTCAGAAGTCCCTTAAGTTTAACTCTCTAACTACCACTTGTACTTGTTTTCACAGAACCACCTTTTCCAGAGGCTGGAAAAGCCCTCTGCACACATCCAGCCCACCCCAGGACCTAACATCACCACAGCAGCCAGACCAGGGCACTAAGGGCCACAGCCAGGCAGCTCTTCAATGCCTCCAGGGATGGGGACTCCACCACTGCCCTGGGCAGTCCAGTCCAGGCTCTCATCACTCCTTCCATGAGGAAGAGCTTCCTAGCATCCAACCTAACCCTCCCCTTGTGCAGTTTCAGACCCTGCCCTCTCATCCTGGTGCTGGTTGCCTGGGAGAAGAGCCTGACCCCCACGTGACTACAACCTCCCTTCAGGGAGCTGGAGAAGGTCTCCTCTGAGTCTTCTCCAGGCTCAACACCCCCAGCTCCCTCAGCCTCTCCTCATCAGACTCTCCCTCCAGTCCCTTCCCCAGTCTCATTGCTCCTTTGGACCCGCTCCAGCCCCTCTACCTCTTTCTTGAAGTGAGAGGCCCACAACTGCCCCCAGTACTAGAGGGGAGGCCTCCCCAGTGCCCAGGACAGAGGGACAATGATGTCCCTAGTCCTGTTGGCCTCACTATTGCAGATTCAAGCTTGGACATATATCTTAAGAATCTTTAGATTAAAAAAAACATTAACACCATCATTTTGCATGTTTTTGCTGAGTGTGTCTGGAGGTCTTTTACATCAGTCTGTTTAAAGCAGAGCTCCTTCTGCCCCTTCCCAGACACAGGGTCCCTCAGACACAGTGGGAAAAGGAAAAAGCAGAAGCTGAACTCAGAAGGGCTGTGGAGAGTGAAGAACCATTCCAACATCTTGCCTCACCCTTCTCCTCCAGCTCCCACAAAACCCTCCTCAAACCACACACACAGACCTCTGCAGCTGCACTCACAAGGATAAAGATGATGGAAGGAAGAGCTCTTTCCTGGAAAAGGAGATTCATGACAGAGCTCAAACTTCTAGTGTCATTGTGAGAAATCCACCATCTTGGGCTGAAATAATTCATGAATTCTTCAGAAGTTGGTAACTGCCACTCCAGCCAGCGCCACTTAGAAAAGTGTCCTTTATGAATGTAGGGCTACACACAGGCACAGGGTGAGGAATCACACAGAGTCTCAGTCAGGTTGGAACAGACACTTGAGAGCATCAAGTCCAACCACTATTCCACCAAGGGCACTACCAGAGCAGATCTGAAGGTCAGCACATCTGAAGGATCTTTAAGCACCTCCAGAGCTGAGAGCTCAACCCCCTCCCTAGGCAGCCTGCTTTTCTCTTTCAGGGAAAAAATGTTTCCTACTCCTCAGCCTAACCCTCCCCTGGTGCAGCTTGAAGCCGGTGCCTCTTGTTCTGTCACTAATGACTTGTTAGAAGACACTAGCACCCACCTCTCTACACTGTCCCTTCAGGTAGTTGTAGAGAACCATAAGGTCTGCCCTCAAGTCTCCTCTTCCTCAGGCTGAACAGTTCCAGCTCCCTATTGCTGATCCAATCCAGGATGCTGTTGGCCTTCTCGGCCACCTGAGCACACTACTGGCTCATGCCCAGCCACTTGCCAACCAACACGTCATTGCCAGTCCAAAAAAAGATCAAATCCCAGTGAAACAACAATGCAGGAACCAAAACACCTCAGTTACAGGCACTTCAGAACAGCATCCTAAAGCCTCTTTTGAAAACACAATGAGTTAAGCTTTATTATCTCCTTCAAAATCTCATAGAACAGTGCAGCCTCCAGGGAAATAAATTGCTCACACTCACCTTCCTCCAAGCATCAGACTGCTTCTCACACCATGCTCTGCCTCTGACCTGCTGCAAGACCTCAAATAATTCTCTCACCTCTCTAATCTGGGCTGGGCCCTCTCTTTGGTGCTTTAATAGGACGTGGGTTGCTTCTTGCAAGATAATGCAAACCAGCTGTGAGAACTGGTACTCACATTGCTGAACTGGGGATGGGAAAGGGGTGTGGGGCAGGAATTACCTCAACAGGGTTAAAAACTTTACTCAGAAAAATGTATCTTTATTATTAACTTAAACTTCTTATTAACCCGAATTTGCTTTTGAAGCCACCTCATCACCAAGACCTGGCAAACCCACAGGAACACTGAAGTAGAAGTTATTGTATCCCAACTGTAAAAATCTACAGTAGTCTTTACAGTTATTTCTTTAATACCTTCTCAAGGTATCATTGGCCTCAGGAAAGTAGCTGAGATTGTTATCACAAAATCACAGAACATTAGGGATTGGAAGGGACCTCAAAAGATCAGTCAAATCCCTCTGCCACAGCAGGATCCCTGAGATCCAGTCACACAGGAACATATCTAGGTGGGTTTTAAACATATCCAGAAAAGGAGACTCCACAACCCCCCTGGGCAGCCCTTTCCAGTGCTCCATCACCCTCACTGGGAAGAAGTTCCTTCTCAGATTGATGTGGAACCTCCTATGTTCCAGCTCACACCCATTGCACCTTGTCCTATCATTAGATGACACTGATCTGGCTGAGACAGATTTGATTTGTAGAATCATAGGGTTGGAAGGGACCTCCAAAGGCCATCCAGTCCAACACCCCTACAACAAGCAAAGACATCACTCACCAGACCTGAATTCCCAGAGCCCCAGCAGTGCTGGAGCACCTGCTATGGGGGCAGGCTGAACAAGATGGGGCTGTTCAGCCTGAACAGGAGAAAGCTCTGAAGGAACCTCATAGCAACCTTCCAGTCCCTGAAAGGGGCCTGTCAGAAGGCTGGGGAAGACTGTTCAATAAGGCAGGGAACAATAGGACAAGGGGTCATGGTTTGAAGTGGCAAAAAGGGGCGATTTATGTTAGACATCAGGAAAAAATTGTTGAATCTGAGGGTGGGGGATCCCTGGAACAGGCTGCCCAGAGAGGTAATGGAAGCCCCATCCCTGGAGCTATTCAAGGTCAGGCTGGCTGGGGCTCTGGGCAATCTGGTCTGGTGAGTGCTGACCCTGCTTTTTGTAGGGCAGTTGGACCTCTGGAGGTCCCTTCCAACTCTGTGATTCTATGATATTTACACGTTATAAAGCACCTGTTTTACCTGCTGTCTGTAATGTTGTAAGCAAAAAATAAGAAAGTACTTGTCAAGTGGTGTTTTTAGTCATCCAGGTTAGTTAATTATCAAGTGGAATTGTAATTGCACCTGGAAGTTATCAAACCAGTTCTTGAGTTTAAAAAAAAAACAACCTCCTTTATAATCACAGCTTTAATGGGATTTGAAATGCAGTAAGACGTGCCAACGGAATTGAATATAGGAAGCAAATTATGATAGGGAAATTAAATTAATCACTTTCAAAGTGTAGGACTAAATTTGAAGCTCTACATTGTTGTTTTTTCTAATCACTGGCAGTTTGATGATGCTATAAATCTGAAAAAAACCCCCCACCTTACTACAATGAAGTTGTAGTTTCATGATGAAGATCTACAGATACTGAAAACTTCCAAAACAATAGAGAAGACATAAAGTCAATGAATGGTTTTGGTTGGAATGGACCTTCAGATGTCATCTAGTCACAATCAGCAGGGACATCTGTAATTAGAGGTTGCTCAAAGATTATCCAGCCCAACTCTGAAAGTCAATCTATAATCCTTCAGGAGAGATTCAAAACCTGTCTGGATGTCATCCTGTGCAACATGATTCCGCGTTACCTGCTTTAGCTGGGGAGTTGGACTAGGTGAGCTCCAGAGGTCCCTGCAAACCCCTATTATCCTGTGAGTCTGTGATGGAAATATATTTCTTTACATCAATACTAAAAATGTTTACTAACTGTGGAAATTCATTTAAGACTAAAACCATAAAAAACATTCAGAGAATCAGAGTTATTGAGGATGGAAAAGCCGTCTGAGCTCATCCTGCCCAGCCCAGGGCCTAACGTCACCACAGCAGCCAGACCAGGGCACTAAGGGCCACAGCCAGGCTGGCCTTCAACACCTTCACGAATGGATTGTCCACCACTGCTTTGGGCAGTCCAGTCCATGGTCTCATTACCCTTTCCATGAGGAGGGCTTCCTAACATCCAACCTAACCCTCTTCCTGGGCAGCTTCAGGCCCTGCCCTCTCGTCCTGGCACTAGAAAGAAGAGCCTGGCCCCAATCTGACTACCACCTCCCTTCAGGGAGTTGGAGAGAGGGAGAAGGTCCTCCTCAAGCCTCCTCTTCTCCAGGCCAAACACCCCCAGCTCCCTCAGCCTCTCCTCAGCACTTTCCCTCCAGTCCCTTCCCCAGCCTTGTGGCTCCTCTGGACCATCTACAGCCCCTCCCTACCTTTCTCGAAGTGAGGGGCCCACAGCCGCTCCCAGGACTCGAGGGGAGGCCTCTCCAGTGCCCAGTACAGGGGCAGAATGACATCTCTAGTCCTGCTGGCCACACTATTGGTGATCTAAGCCAGGATGCCATTGGCCTTTTGGGCCATGTGGGCCTGCTGGCTCCTGTTCAGCCGGTTGTCTCCCAGTGCTGCCAGGACCCTCTCTGCCAGGCCGCTCTCCTGCCACTCACCTCCCAGCCTGTAGCTGCAGGGGGTTCCTGTGGCCGAAGTGCAGGCCCCTGCCCATGGCCCTGTTAAACCTCATCCCGTTGGCCTCTGCCCATTGGCTCAGCCTGTCCAGATCTTTCTGCAGGATCTTCCCCCCCTCCCTGAATCTTCCTTGATAAAAGGCAGATTTGCTTCCCAAGATAACTTCTGAGAATTAGAATACAACCAAGACATAAGACAGCTGTAAAGATTTTCTGTGTCTCCTCTTTTATTACATTAGCTGTTCACTCAGAGTCAGTCATGGTTATTCGTTGTTTACCCATCTATCTTCTCTATTCTGAGGCTGAAGCAGTATGATTTAACTGGATTAGTGACTGACCATCTGTAGGAACTCAGCCACTTCTGTTGGGGTTTGGCTCTCTGGAAGAAAGGCTCCAGATTTAACAAATAAATGTGGGTAGGGTCACCAGTTTGACATTATTAGATGCATCTGCAACAGCTCTGCCTTCAGGTTTACTTGGTATTCATCACATAGTATGAAAAATACAATAAAATAGATACCATATAGAATCATAGGATGTGTTGGGTTGGAAGGGACCTCCAAAGGTCATCTAGTCCAGCCTCCCTACAATAAGCAGGGAAATCTCCAACTGGAACAGATTTCCCAGAGCCCCATCCAACCTGACCTTGAACGGCTTCAGGGATGGAGCCTCCACCACAGAATCACAGAACATTAGGGATTGGAAGGGACCTCATAAGATCATCCAGTCCAATCCCCCTGCCACAGCAGGATTACCTAGATCAAGTCACACAGGAACACATCCAGGCGGGTTTTAAATGTCTCCAGAGAAGGAGATTCCACAACCCCCCTGACCAGCCTCTTCCAGGGCTCTCTCACCCTCACTGGGAAGAAGTTTTTTCTCATATTGATGTGGAACCTCCTCTGTTCTAGCTCACATCCATTGCCCCTTGTCCTATCATTAGATGACACTGAGCAGAGCCTGGCTCCATCCTCCTCTTAAACCACCTCTCTGGGCAGCCTGTGAAGAAAAGCATTCAGCACCCAGCAGTGCCCTATCTGCACAGACCCAGACTTCATCAGACACAGATGAAAAAGAAATAAGCTGAGATTTAAATAGCTTTTGCATTGAAATCTCAGAAGTCCTGCTCCTAAGATCTTTAAAAGTGATCCTATGCAGTGGCAAGATGGCAAGTGGCAAGATATCGATCAAGACATCAAGAAAAGACTTGAGTTACCCCAAAAAACCACCCTGTCTTCTGAATATTGATGAAAAGGAAAATCAGATCAGTCTGTACTTTTCAAAAAGACATTATTTCCCCGAGAAGCCAAATCAATACCCTATACATCAACATGCTCCATTTTCATTTGCTCCACTATCAATGCAAATAACGTTATTTTAATCATATTGCAAAATTGAGAGGAAAACACAGGGTTCAATTAGCATTTTACGTTATTTTTAGCTTGGTTTTCGTCTCTCAACAACAAGCAACTTGAGATTAACGTTTCCAGACAGGACTGGAGAAAAAGCAAATCATGGAGAATGGACACATTTCCCATTAACCTTTCAGGAAGATCTAAATCTAAATCCCTTATACTTTAAAAATGCTGAGCTCATTTGCTTTCTCAGCCCTGAGATGCAGTGAGTGTCAAGAAGGTATCAGCAAGAGCTCCATTTCCACCTTCTAGTCCGATGCTTCTCACACCTCCCACGGTCTGCACCTCAGAGTAAATGACAAGCAAATGTCAAGCATTGCCCCACACTGGAATGGGAGTTAGCCCAGTCGAAATAAAGCAGAGATTGGTTTTTCACTCATTTAGAGAATCCTTGAGAATCTTGTTTTCATTATCTACGGCAGGGATTTTCACAGAATCATAATCATTAGGGCTGGAAAGGACTTTCAGCATCATCAAGTCCAGCCCTCAGCCCAACAGCTCCCTAACCCCTAGACCATGGTCTCAAGCACTCTAGCTACTCAGTTCTTAAACACCTCCAGGGATGGAGACTCTACCACCCCAGTGCCCAACCACTCTCTCAGTAAAGGACTTCTTGCTAAGATCCAATCTAAACACCCCCTGATGCAACCTGAGTCCCTTCCCCAGTCTTGTTGCTCCTCTGGACCTGCTCCAGTCCCTTAATCTCTAAGGTGCCCACAACTGCCCCCAGGACTCAAGGGGAGGCCATACCATTGTCAAATACAGGGGCACCATCACCTCCCTACTGCTGCTGGTTCCCAGTTCCTGATTCAGGCCAGGATGCCATCGGCCTTCTTGGCCACCTGGGCACTCTGCAGGCTCTTGTTCAGCCAGCTGTCAGTCAACATCCCCAGGCCCTTTTCCACTGAGCAGCTCTCCAGCCACTCCATCCCAAGACTAGAACATTGCAGGGGGTTGTTGCTAACAAAGTGCTTGTCCCTACCCTTGGCTTTCCGTGCATCACCCGATTCCCTAGACCAGGATAACTGACTGTACACCTTTCACTTGCAAGGAAGTATCAACTGAAACTGGAAAGTGCTAAATACAACCATGAAAACTCCCAGCTGATTTCTAGTTTTCATCTGTTTGGTACAAGTACAGACCCTGGCACGAAGGACCGGTGTGATTTGAAAGGTCTCCACTTGTAGTGGAGTCTTTGTCTTACAAAACCCCCTTTTCTTCTTTAGAGAACATTTGTTAAAAATAATCCTGAGAGCTTGCTTTCCTGGTTTGTGGTTTGTTGTTGGGTTTTTCAGCAACATTTTCTTGGGTACTGTTACTCGTTCCATCATTCCCAAAATAAATTGTGCAATACAAAATGTTTTACCCCCCTAAAGGAAAATTAGAGCAGCTGAGATTTTCATTAGCATTAGTTCCTAAACAACTAATAAAGGAACACTTCTCCAAATTAGCTTACACCCAGCGAGATGGAAGCAGTCATTACCCTCAGCAGCAAGTCCAACTTTCAGCACAGCATGGATATCTCAGATATAGAAATCTGTAGGAAAGCGGAAGAGCACAAGAGCCCGAATTAAATGCTAAGGCTTCCTGAACACCAGTAATTCAGACTGAGATCCTCATGACCTTTAGTATCTAGACATAAAGAGACTCTGCTGAGGATTACAGAACCTCATGGGTCGTAAAAGACATTTAGGATCATCAAGTCTAACCTTTGACCTTAAGGGTTACAAGAAAAGCTTCTAAAGCTTCTACAGCTTCAACAGATAAAGGAAATCTAGGGAAACATGGGACCCCTCTGGAGAGAAAGAGGTGACCTGCTAACGCAGGATATGGAGAAGCATCCTCACAGCCAAACTTGAGGCAGTGTGGTGTGGACAGTTGGGGAGTGAGGTGGATCATGAACTGGCTGCAGGATAAAAAAGCCAGAGTAATGTCAATGGACATAGTCTAGTTGGAGGCCTTGATCTAGTGGGGTCCCCCAAGGGTTGGTAGTGGGACCAGTCCCATTCAATATATCCATTAATGACTTGGATGAGGGAACAGAGTGCACTGTCAGCAAGTGTGCTGATGACACAAAGCTGGGAAGAGTGGTTGAGCAGGCTGTGCTGCCATCCAGTGGGACCTGGACAGGTGGGAGAGCTGGGCAGGAGACACTGAATGAACTGTAACAAGGGCAGTGTAGAGTCTGGCATCTGGGCAAGAACAACCCCAGGTACCAGGATA
>JAOXOE010030573.1:0-12918 GCA_028565055.1 Phoeniculus purpureus
TTTTATGCTGCACCTTGTGCCCTTGCCGCAAGTAGGCTCTTGAAAGACGTTTAGACATTTCCTGTTAGTTTATATCCCGTCCCAATCCTCCCCAGACACCTATCAACCACACCAAGTCGACAAGCGGCAGCTAAGGGACAGAGTTTACGCACGTAGAGTAGGAAGGGAGATCACAAGGTTTGAATATGAAAAATTAGAGCTGTTCACCTTCTCTGGAGATGTTTAAAACCATCCACCTGGCCACGTTCCTGTGCGACTGGATCTAGGTGATCCTGCTGTGGCAGGGGGGTTGGACTTGGATGATCTTTGGAGGTCCCTTCCAATCCCTAATGTTCTGTGATTAATAATTAAGTCCACCTACTGTGTTATTATGCAGGGGTAGACAGGAGTGGGGTGAAGAAAGATTTGTTCTGTCAAGGAGCGAAGGAGAAACACATTGAGGGAAGCCTGAGCTGTGCTTTCACACATCCATAGCACCACTTCACTGATTTACCCAGTCCCCTTACAAAGCCAGAGCTGCATCACTCTCCTCTGTTTACCAACCCACTTGCTGTTTACCTTGCAGGTCAGACCTTGTGGAGAGCCTGTTCTGACCACCTGCCACCACCATCTGAATGGATGAGAATTCTCACTGTAGAAATAATAACATTACTGTCCACGTTATGGAACTGCTGCTGCTGAGATGACATCAAGGTAACTTGCAGAGAAAGGAAAGACTTCCTGTGGTTTCACAAGTTTATCTCAGGTTGCAGAAACAAAACTAAGCCAGAAACTTGAAACAAACCTTCAAAAAAACCGAAGGCTTAAAAATTTGAATCTAATCTAAATGACAGTGATGTCTCATTTCAGAGCTGTGGTAGCTTAATTATGTTCCTGCCTAGGTACACATTAAAAACAAGAGCTTTTAAGCTCTTGGAAGGTGGGTGTCAGGAAGATGGAGCCAGGCTCTGCTCAGGGGCACCCAATGATTGGACAAGGGGCAGTGGGTGTGATCAGGAACAGAGGAGGTTCCACATCAGTCTGAGAAAGAACTTCTTCCAGGTGAGGGTAACAGAACCCTGGAAGGGGCTACCTGGGGATGTTACTGAGTCTGCTTCTCTGGAGACGTTTCAAACCCACCTGGCCATGTTCCTGTGCGACTGGATCTAGGGGATCCTGCTGTGGCAGGGGAATTGGACTAGATGTGTTTCTGTGAAGAGCTGTAAAAGCTCTGTGCAGCTCAATAATTCAGCTGCACAGCGCAGGTGTACAAGAGCTACAGTGCTGCATCTCAAAAGCAAAGCCACTGTCGAACAAATAGTCCTTTTGTTTCCAAAACTGGCAAGGAGGATCCTGCTTTTTAATGCCCTGTGACAGAGAGCTCTGCCTGCCCATAACAGAAATGCCAGTATTACAGCATCACAGAACATTAGGATTTGGAAGGGACCTCAGAAGACCATCTAGTCCAATCCCCCCTGCCACAGCAGGATCCCCTAGATCCAGTCAATTCAGGGATTCTCTGGATTCTATAAGACTTAACACAAAGCCTTGCTGTACTGAGCAATGAAGAGTGAAAAGATCTAAAGATTTTAGATCCAAAAGGATCTTAAATCAGGCTACCTTAAATTGTTAGCTTTAAAATCTAAACCTTTAGAGTAAAATCTAAAGATTTAAGACCTAAAATTTGGCAATAGGTGATTTTGTTTTAAAAGAAGTGCTGAATTTAAACCCATCTTTAAAACTTCCACTGCCTTCTGGAAGGTGCTAGAGTTCTCAAATGCCCTTTTAAATTATAAGGGGGCTTATAAGAAGCACTCTGCACCATTAGGTTCCGACCTTAAGCCTTTAAGAAGGTGTCAAAAGCCTACAGCAGTGGGACTGTGAACAGGGGGACTTTTCATTTCTGCTTCATTCACCCACACCCAAGGACTCTGGGATCACATGCACCAATACATATCACAAAGCTGTCCCTTAAATAAAGGTCACGAGTCTTTAGTCCGCAGCCTTCCAGACATTAGCAAGTCCAGGCACTGCAGAATTTTGATGACATGAATATATCATTTGCAGCACTGTAGATTGCGTTGCCGTCCCAGCAAGAAGGGAAACGGTGAAGTAAGGAGTTAGAGAAGATAAATGAGCCAAGGTCACGAAGCAGCTTATGCTAGGTCAGAGGGACTGATTGATAGGAAAACGATGTGGATAGGACAAGGCAATATGAATGTGAAGCTCAAAGTAATTCATCAGATTAGGAAGTGTGTGTAGAAGCACCATGAACATTACTGTAATACCAGAATCACAGTCAGAGCAGAAGATATAAATAAATGCTACCTGCACCAGTGAGGTCAGGAGATGGGTTTGTGGGGACACTTTCATCCTTATGGCAGCCCGTGCTTCATTAGGGGCAGGTTCTGATGTACAGCCGCTGCCATCGCACATTTAAGAGGTGAAGGAGAGCTTAAGAGTACAGATTAATTTGACCCTTTGCATTTTCCTTTCTGTGAGATGAAAGTACATTAGCTCTGAAAGCTGTTTGAACCTGGCGCTGCAATTGCTTAATCAGTGAAGCTGTTTCCTCTGAACTAGCCCTTAGCAGCAGTACTTCCAAACAATCAATACAAAAACGGAGCCAAATTCCTCTGTAGTGATGTTAATCCTGTGCTGTGCCCCTACAGTAAAGTGCCTCCTGACTGATTACAGAGTGCAGCCCCCCAGCAGACCTGGATCATTAGGGATGATTAGAGTTGTACGCTGCAGCATACATTAGGTGATGTGTTTCTGCGGGCATCACCACCCCAGGTAGCTACTCGAAAGCTGCAGCCTCGATATTAGAGGCATTTACTATAGGGCATAATTGCAGAGGGACTGAGACTGCAAAAGCCCCCTGAGCTCAGCCAGCCCAACCCAGCACCTTACATCATCTCATCAGCCAGATCAGGGCATTAAGGGCCACAGCCAGGCTGGCCTTCAACACCTCCAGGGATGTGGACTCCACCACTGCCCTGGGCAGTCCAGTCCAGTGTCTGATCACCCTTTCTGTGAGGAAGGGCGTCCCAACATCCAACCAAACCCTTGCCTGGCAGCTCCAGGCCCTGCCCTCTCCTCCTGGTGCTGTTGTCTGGGGGAAGAGTCTGACCTTCTCGTGACTACACCCTCCCTTCAGAGAGTTATAGAGAAGGAGAAGGTCCTCCTTGAGTTTCCTTTTCTCCAGGTGCACCAACCTCAGCTCCCTCAGCCTCTCCTCATCAGCCTTTCCTTCCAGTCCCTTCTTCAGCCTTGTTGTTCCTCTGGACCCACTCCCAGCCCTTCAATCTCTTTCTTGAAGTGAGGGGCCCAGAACTGCCCCCAGTACTCAAGGGGAGGCCTCCCCAGTGCCCAGTACAGGAAAAGAATTATATACCCAGTCTTGCGGGCCACACTGTTGCTGATTGAAGCCGGGATGCCATTGGCCTTCCAGGCCACCTGGGCAGCCTACAGGCTCCTGTTCAGCCAACTGTCACCCAGTGCTGCCAGGTCCCTCTCTGCCAGGCTGGTCTCCAGCTACAGCAGTGAGTGCTATCTCAGCTGGTTCCCATATCCCTTCTGTATGTCCTGTTGTGTCTCTCTTCTGGCTTTCAGCTTTGCAGTGCACCTTGTCATTTCACAACACAGTCAGAATCATCTGAAGAAATGTGAATACAAGCAGAAAAAATCCTTGCCAGTGCCTGGTTTTGTCACATTGGATTTTTTTCAAATAAACCACAAGGTTAGAAAACAAAGTTCGGAGGAAGGAAAAAAAACAGCGCTCAGCAAAAAGGGAGTCTTTCGTGATTTTTCATGGATCTGGCACAAATTAGGAATTTAGGTTGAAATAATTATAGAGTAGTTAAATTTTATTTATAAAAATTAGGATGAAAAAGTAGTTGTCTTATTGTATGATTGAATTATTAGATAATTATGTGCAAGGAGACCAATGGAATCCTGGGGTGGATCAAGAAGAGTGTGTCCAGCAGATCAAGGGAGGTTCTTCACCCTCTTTACTTCGCACTAGTGAGGCCACATCTGGAATATTGTGTCCAGTTCTGGGCTCCCCAGTTCAAGAGGGAGAGAGATCTGATTGAGACAGTCCCAACAGAGGGTCATGAGGATGATTAGGGAGGGGACTTGAGCACCTGCCTTATGAGGTGAGATTAAGAGACCTGGGACTTTTCAGCTTGGAGAGGAGAAGGTTACAAGGGAATTGAATTCCCATCTATAATTTCGTGAGGGCTGGGTGTCAGGAAGAAAGAGACAATCTCTTTTCACTTGCACCCTGTGATAGGACAAGGGGCACTGGGTGTCAGTTGGAGCACAGGAAGTTCCCCTTCAACGTGAGGAAGAAGTTCTTTACTGTAAGGGTTGAAGAGCACTGGAAGGGGCTGCCCTGGGAGAGTGTAGCATCTCCTTCTCTGGAGATGTTTAAGACCCTTCTAGATACATTTCTCTGTGACCTGCCCTAGGTTCTATGATCCTGCTTGTGCAGGGGGGTTGGACTTGATGACCTCTGGAGGTCCTTTCCAACCCAAAATGAACCATGTGTCTGTGCATTAAATTATTAGGTAATTAAATTGTCAATTAAGTGATTAGTGAATTTAATCATTATATAATTGTTAAAAATAGATGATTATATAATTAAATTATTAAATAGTTAAAATAGTGGCCACCTCCTATCAGCTTTTTGAATGGCCTAGCGCCAGAACCTTGCATCATTACTCTGTCAGATGTTAATATTCCTGTACAATGTCTGACTTCAATAAAACCAGCACAAAAGAATTCAAGTGGACCTGGAGCTAGACTGACTAAACATCTCAGTCAAGAGCAGAGGATGGGCTATGAAGAGAGGGCAGCAGTAGTTGCTCTGCACTCTAAGCAGGTCGTTTGTGCTCGGTACCCTTTGGCAGGAATTATCTGTCTCTAAATCATAGAAATAGCTGTAAGTGAGGATGATGCAAAAAGCAGTGTGTATTTAGTCTTAGTGCTAAACTGAATATTTTTAAGGCAGGCATGAGGGTTTATGAACCATTTGAAGTGTAATCAGTGGTATATCCACACTGTTAGAAATGTACTATCTCTTTAGGAGCTGGTTATGATACAGAGTAGTTTGTGTGGAAGGAAAAAGGGAGCCATTTGCTGTTAACACATTAGGTTTTCCTGTTCGGGGCACTAAGTTTTGTGAGTTTCCGTTTGTTTTCTTGGTTTCTAAGATGCATACTAGACACTCCTGCTATCACTGCAGAGGGTCGTGTTCCTGGTTTTCTGATTCTTGATTACATTATCAAGAATCTTGAGTCTCAATTCTTGATCAGAGAATCACAGAACATTAGGGACTGGAAGGTACCCCAGAAGATGCTCCTCTCCCTTCATAATCTTTGTGCCTCTGCACTCAACTCTGATAGACTGAAAATCCTGATTTTTTGGTTTAAGAAACTAAAAATGTGAATGAAACCTTCATAGTCCAGGCCTAGTGGTGACCTATAGCATCAAAGATTAGCTGTCACCAGGAATACTGGTCCTCCTTTAGGTTACCCAAGGACGCTCAGCCTGCTCCCTGTTGGTCCTGCTATTAACTTGACCTCCAGTGCACCAGCTCAGAGAGCCAAGCTCCAGTCTAAAGGAGAGCTGGCAGATGAAGAGGAATAGGGCTGCGAATTGGATTTGCAGCAAACCTGTCTTTACACACAGACTGTCAGGGAACACAGTGATCTGGGCTGCTTCTCAAGGGATTTGGGAGGAAAGGGAGGCCAAAAACCAGGGCAGTATAGAGCTGGTGAGAAGAAAACAGCTCCTGACAAGCCCAGTGATCATCAGGTAACAAGTCAGGTTTGATGTCCAGCCAGGAAAAACAGACAGCTGCTCAGCGAATACAATGGGGTCAAAGCAACAGCTTTGGGCTCAGCTGAAATGGAAGTCTGAACCACAGACCCAGCTCCCTCAGCCTTTCCTCATCAGGGAGATGTTCTACTCCCTTCATCATCCTCAAGCCTCCGTGCTGGACTCTCTCAAACATAGGATAGGATATAGAAACTAGGCTTCTATACTTCCTTTTTAAGCATTTGATGTACAGATCTGGCTGAATCAGTACTCAAACCCACACTGTCCTTCAACTCATGCATTTTTAAACCTATTTAGTGCATGTGATTGCACCATGAATTCAGGGTTTAGACTCTCTCTGGGGAATATGGGGCCATTTCCTCTGGAGAACAATGAATAGTTCACATTACAGGGCTAATTTCAGGACTACCTTTTATGTTTGCAAGCAAGCGTGAATATTTTAAACAACTTTTTCATTATATCTTTGCTAAGCCTGCATTGAAAAAGCAGGGTTTATTTTCCATAGCTATTGTCTGGCAGAAGAGTCCAATATTGTGCAGGAGAAATAAGGTTCAAGTTAAAATGAAATTGTGAGACTGAAAACATTTTACAGATAATCACAGAATATTAGGGCTTGGAAGGGACCTCGGAAGATCATCTAGTCCAATAATGACTTGTTCTGCAGTTTTACTACTCTGGAAGATGCCATCTTTATTTGACTTTTTTGGATGCAGTTTTTAAAGTCTATTTTCCTTTAAATAGGTGCAGTTTGTACCCTTTGGAACTCTTCCCTTTGTAAAAATAAACTTGACATTAACTCAAACAAATATACTTGCTTGCATTGCAAGTCACACAGAATCACAGAACATTAGGGATTGTAAGGGACCTTGAAAGCTCAGCCAGTCCCATCCCCCTGTCACAGCAGGATCCCCTAGATCCAGTCACACAGGAGCATGGCCAGATGGGTTTTAAACGTCTCCAGAGAAGGAGACTCCACAACCCCCCTGGGCAGCCTCTGCCAGGGCTCTGGCACCCTCAACACGAAGAAGTTGCTTTTCAGATTGATGTGGAACCTCCTGTGTTCCAGGTCACACCTGCTGCCACTTCTCCTATCACTGGGTGCCCCTGAGCAGAGCCTGGTTCCATCCTCCTGACACCCACAATTCACATATTGATCAACATCCATGGGGTCACCCCTCAGGCTCCTTTTTTCCCAGCTCAAGACCCCAGCTCCCTCAGCCTTTCATCATCAGGGAGATGCTCCCCACCCTTCATCCCCTCTGTGGCTCTGCACTGGACTCTCTCCAGCAGTTCTGTGCCCTTTTGGAACTGAGGGACCCAGAACTGGACACAACACTCCTGTAATCCCGGCTCTGTTGTCATAAAATAGATTTAGAAAAGGTAGGAAATGCTTTTTTATTATCAGTGGCGTTTTTGTCATAAACTGAAAGAACTTTCTGGCTGAGCTGTAAAATTTAAGTTGAGGAAGAATCCTAACTTGTTTAGCAATAAGCAGATAGTGGAATTAGTTGCACGCTTCTGATATTCTCTTTATGTGGAGTCTGAAGGTTAATTCGTAATGAAAATAATGGAAGCAACAAGCAAAGTGTAATAAGCTCAGATGTCCCTAATCCCGAAGATTTTCTTAGCTGAATTTATCAGCTTTTTGTTTCCTGTGTAATTGCACCAAGCTAATTGAAAATAACATTAAAACTCTTGCAAATTTATAGTAATTGAATTTGGTAAAATGAAACCTATTAAATAATTCTATTGAAGTTATTTGTACGAGACGTATAAGAGATATCGTACGTGTTGGGCTGAATGACAGCGTGATCCCTAAAAAACATTCGATACCAGCAGCAACCATTAGCACATGTTTAACAATAAGGACATATTTGCTTCTGGATTTATTGGGACACGTTTGTGGGTACAAATGTGATACTGTTTACCTTAGATTACACCTGCTTGACTCAAACCAATGGCATATTGACTGCTATGTCTGCTCCTTGAGTACTGGGACCACACATTGAGTATTGTGTCTGCACCTTGAGTACTGGGTCCAGTTTTGGATGCCACAGGATCAGGAGGACATTGAGGTGCTTGGAGTGGGGCCAGAGAACGGCAGTGAGGCTGCGGAGGGGGCTGGCAAATAGACCCTGTGGAGAGCAGCTGAGGAAACTGGGGTTAGTGAGTCTCCAGAAGAGGAGGCTGAGCGGAGACCTTCTTGCTCTCTCCAGCTACCTCAAAGGAGGTTGTAGCCAGGCTGGCGCTGGTCTCTTCTCCCAAATCACTAATGATAGTATGAAGGGAAATAGCCTCAAGTTGTGTCAGTGAAGGTTTAGAAGTTCTTTGTTGAGAGAGTGGTTGGGCACTGGAAGAGGCTGCCCAGGAAGGTGGTGGAGCCCCCATCCCTGGAGGTGTTTAAAAACCAAGTAGCTGGAGCACTTGAGGCCATGGTCTAAGGTTTAAGGAGCTATTGGGGTGAGGGCTGGACTTGATGATCCTGGAGGTCCTTTTTGTATAATTTTAAATAATTTCAGCAATTCACAGAGTCACAGAACATTAGGGATTGGAAGGGACCTCAAAAGATCATCTGGTCCAATCCCCCTGCCACAGCAGGATCCCCTAGACCAAGTCACACAGGAACATATCCTGGCGGGTTTTAAACATCTCCAGGAAAGGAGACTCCGCAACCTCCCTGGGCAGCCCTTCCAGTGCTCTGTCCCGTCTTAATGAGGTCAAATAACTTAAAGACCTTTGTTCTTTTACTTGATTTGGAAACAGGAAAAAAAGCAGTTGTCAATTACAGATTAAAATGTAGGCAAGCTATCTTTGTGGAAGCATCGATGACTGGATCTAGGTGATCTTGCTGTGATGGTGGGATTGGACTAGATCAACTTCCTAGGTCCCTTCCCTTATTATTCTGTGATTCTGTGATGACAGCCTGCAGAAAACATAGGTATGAAGTGTGTACCTACGTTTGTGGATGAGAGAACATTCTTTCTTTGCTTCTGTTTTTTTGGGTCATTTAACAAAGAGGGCAGATTCCATTATCTGTGTAAATTTGTTAAGAGCAGTGCTAGCAGAAAATGTGACTAATGGAGTATTGCGAGCCCAGTGGCAGGAGGGATTAACATGCACGGTGAGACTGTTAGTGTTCTAAAAATGCCTTCTCCTGAGGTAATTTATTATGAGTTGAAAGCGGAGGTGCTCCCTAATTTATTTGTAAGGCAGCAATTCTTTTTGTATATCTAAAGATTTATCTCATAGCCAAGGTTTCAGGCATTCTGTTAGCTACTTTGTGATTCCAGATGCTACATAGATTCCTACAAAAACCTTCTTAACATATTTTTAATGTATTTGTGACTTATTTACACTTGCGTAGCGATGCATCATGAATAGCTCAGCAGTAACTGCGTGGAGTAAAGAAAATAATCCACACAGATTATTAACTTCCAACAGAAATGTTGTTAAAAGCAGTGGTTAATGTAAAACTTAGAGAATAACGAGGGGAAATTCAGTTCTATCTAATATACTTTGCATTTGCTTAGAACATTCAGCTAACATTAGCCAAAGCTAAAAGGGACAAATACAACAGTATCACAGAATCACAGCCCAGGTGAGGGCACATCTGGAATCTTGTGTCCAGTTCTAGGCCTCTCAGTTCCAGAAGGACACAGAGCTCCTGGAGAGAGTCCAGTGCAGAGCCACAGAGGTGATGGAGTGGAGCATCTCCCTGCTGAGGAAAGGCTGAGGGAGCTGGGGCTCTCTAGCTTGGAGAAAAGGAGACTGACGGGTGACCTTGTTAATGTTAATGTTGATAAATATGGCAAGGGCAGGTGTCAGGAGGACAGAGCCAGGCTCTGCTCAGTGTCATCTAATGATAGGACAAGGGGCACTGAGTGTGAGCTGAAGCAGAGGAGGGTCCACATCAATGTGAGAAGGACCTTCTTCCCAGTGAGAGTGATAGAGCCCTGGCAGGGGCTGCCCAGGGGGGTTGTGGAGTCTCCTTCTCTGGAGATGTTTCAAACCCTCCTGGCCATGTTCCTGTGTGACTGGATCTAGGGGATCCTGCTGTGGCAGGGGGATTGGGATCTTTCAAGGTCCCTTCCAATCCTTAATGTTCTGTGATTCTGTGAAATCCCTGGGAAATTACAGACTATGTACCCACCCCTCACACACCTTTCACTATGTCTTTGATCCATGCCTCCTTTGATCTAATACTGATTCCGGTCTGAGATGATCCGACTCTCTAATTGGATTCCTCCACACAGGCTGTTCTTTTCCCTAGTTGCAGCTGTTGTTGAGGGTTGTAGCCTTGAAGCCCCCTTATCTTCTGGTTTTTGTTGACTCTAGAGGCCCTGTTTTATTAAGCAGGTGCAAATTCAGTAAATTTAAGTCAAAGTTGACAGTTTGTGGCCTAAGGCTTCAGCAAATCCAGCTACTCATGCTAAGTAAGAAAAGCTAAGCAAGAGACCATAGAAGGCTCCTTTAGGCTATCATGTTCAGGGGATAAAGTCCTAATCGAGTTGCATACAATGAGAGAGGTCTGCAGCAGACTCTACCCACAATTTATTAGCTTTCCTACATCATAGGCATCAGTGCTCACCATTCTCTACTCCTTTGTGGGTATCCTAGAGGAGTTCTTGTCCTGGCGATAGCTTAAAACCCTCCTGAGTGTGTTCCTGTGTGACTGGATCTGGATGATCCTCCTGTTGCAGGGGGGATTGGACTGGATGATCTTTCAAGGTCCCTTCCAATCCCTAATGTTCTGTGATTCTGTGATCCCAGCCCTCACATTCTCTAGAGCTTGTACCAAACTGCTGCTAATTTGGTCAAGTGCATCTGTCACATTCATGTAAGCAAGAGCAACCTGGAAAGTGATGGAGTACCGGCAGCCTTCAGGTCAACAAACTGAGCAAGCTGTGAAATATTCAGGATGTGGCAGATGCTCAGGTGGACTCATAAATAATCATTCAGGAGGTGGGTATCTAAGGTCGTCTGAGTTCATCAGGAGGTAGCAGGGAGGAAACACAAAGGCAGTCTGTTCTGGGCAGTAATGACTGTCTCACCTCGTCTTTGGAACAGATTTCAAAATGAGCAGAAATTTTGCTTAGCGATACAGCATGAATTTCAGCAAATGGCCCAGGTGGCCAAGAAGGCCAACAGCATCCTGGCCTGGATTAGAAACTGTGTGCCCAGCAGGAGTAGGCGCGTGATTGTCCCCCTGTACTCAGCACTTGTGTACTGGGTCCAATTTGGGGCACCTCAGGACAAGGGAGACATCGAGGGGCTAGAGTGAGTGCAGAGGAGGGTAACAAAACTGGGGAAGGGCCTGGAGAATCAGTCTGATGAGGAGAGATGGAGATAGTTGGGGCTGTTTAGGTTGAGGAAGAGGAGGCTGAGGGGAGACCTCATCGCTCTCTAGAGCTATCTGAAAGGATAGAGATATCTATCTGAACTGTAGAGATGTTGGTGCTGGGCTCTTCTCACAGGTCATTAGTGACAGAAGCAGAGGGAAGGGCTTCAAGCTTCAACAGAGGATCTTTAGACTAGACATCAGGAAGAAATTCTTCTTCAAGAGAGTGGTCAGCACTGGAATGGGCTGCCCAGGGTGGTGGTTGAGTCTCCATCCCTGGATGTGTTTAAAAGTTGCTTCGATGTGGTGTTGGGGGGATCTGGTTTAGGGATAAACTTGTAGAGTAGGGTTGATGGTTGAACTGGATGATCCCAAGGGTCTTTTCCAACCTGAATGATCTATGATAAGAAGGGAAAGAATGCTCTGATGTTTTGATTTTACCTTTGAATTTTGATGGAGCTAGGCATATCAGCGTGCTTACCTCATCCACAAAGGTACTTGAGGGAGCTTTTTATCTGAGCCTTGTGGGATTCACATTCCTAACTCAATTAAATCCATTCTTTAAAGGTTCTTTCAAATTGCTTCAACCATAACACTCATGCGAAGCTCTAAAGTAAGCTTTGGTGAAAGGAGCAAAGTTTTCTTCGTTTCCTTTGCCTAATGAGATTAAAGCCCTGAACTACTGCATTACCCTGGTGACCTCGTTCTCTTTGATAAAGTGTCTCAAGTGTGGCAAACACGCAGCATCTGGGACCAGAGGAAATGTCAAACTGGGAGCAAAGGTTTACAAAATTTAATATCTGCCGTAAGCTTTAGCTTCTAGCCTTAATGTGGACAAGAAAAGGGAAGGAAAATGCCATGTGCTGTAATAATATGACTTCTTCTGAAACAGAAAAGGGTGTATGAACAGATTTATAATGACTTTTGGTAATCCCCGCAGTGCAGATTTACTCTAGTTAATATTTTCCCTTTAAAGTTCAGTTAATATTGTTGTTCTTTGCTAAGTCCTTCATGAGGTCCCCATTGGTTTTAAGCTACTGTGTTTTGTGCTTGGTAACTTCTTGCAGGAACAGATCATATATCACAAAAACTTCTTCAATTAAAAATACAGTTTTGTTTAGTAGGAAAATGTGTTTCTTCTGTAGAAGTTTGATGATAAATGATCCCAGTGTTGTGTGTGTCTGGAGTCACAGAGTCGCAGAATCACAGAATCCTTAGGGGTTGGAAGGGACCTCGAAAGATCATCCAGTCCAATCCCCCTGCCACAGCAGCATCACCTAGAACAAGTCACATAGGAACATGGCCAGGTGGGTTTCAAACATCTCCAGAGAAGGAGACTCCACAGCCCCCCTGGGAAGCCCCTTCCAGTGCTCTGTCACCTTCACTGGGAAGTTCCTTCTGATATTTATATGGAACCTCCTCCATTCCAGCTCACAACTATTTCCCCTCATCCTATCACTAGATGACATTGAGCAGAGCCTGGCTCCATCCTCCTGCCACCCACCCTTCTCTTGTAGCTTTGTGGATACCTGCGTTTTCTTTCCCTGTTTGGTAGGTTTCACTTTTGGTAGTCATCAAACAACAGAATGTTTTGTGTGAAAGGTGATCTATTTTAGTTGAATTCTGGACAGGCGATGCCTATCTTCTTATTTTGCCTTGTGTATACGTTCTAATTATTATCATAGTATCATCATAGTATTACCAGGGTTGGAAGGGACCTAATAGATCATCAAGTCCAACCCCTACCACAGAGC
>JAOXOE010030574.1:0-12918 GCA_028565055.1 Phoeniculus purpureus
GCCCAGGGAGGTGGTGGAGTCCCCATCCCTGGAGGTGTTTAAAAACTGAGTAGCTAGAGCACTTGAGGCCATGGTCTAGGGGTTAGGGCTCTGTTGGGCTGAGGGCTGGACTTTCTAATCCTGGAGGTCCTTTCCAGCCATGATGATTCAATGATTCTATTAAAGATGATTAACTTCTGATTGTGGAAAGGAAGAATATAGGTAATACTGCTAACAAAACAGATTTGCACCACCTTTTCACAGTCAAAATTATTTAAAGACTTTATAGGTCTGTACATAACTGGCTGTATGAAAAACACATTTGTTTTATCTCCCAGTTGAAATAGGTAAGTTAGAAAGGTAGTTAAATAGGTAAGTGAAATAGTTTGAGGAAAACCCCCAAGTCCAGTCCCTTTATGACAACTTCCCAACCTTCTAATCAGTTTTTGAAAACACCAAATTGTGCATCAAAACACGCGGTGCAGTGAACTTCTACCAGAAAACTCATCATAAAACTGAACTGGGAGACGCATTCACTGCTCAGGCTATCCTACACCTCGCTTACCCAGTGAACTGTTGTGGGGACCCACCTAGTGAAAGGATGAAGAATTGCACCAAACCAGAAAGGGAACATTGTGCCAAGGAGACAAATAATTGAACAATATAATTTAGAAGCTGCCAAGTGGTGAAACATGTGGCAAGACGAGAGAGACCACAGATTGCCTACAATCACCATCTGGTACTACTTTGCAACTCTCAGATAAGTCAGTTCCATAACACAGCACAGCAGAAGGTTGCATTTAGGAGAATTGATAATGTATTTTCAGAGAATCACAGAATGATTGAGGCTGGAAAAGACCTCTAAGATCATCCAACCCAGCCCATCAGCGGACAGATCAGGGCAATAATGGCCACAGCCAGTCTGCCCCTAAACACCTCCAGGGATGGGAACTTTGCCGCTGCCCTGGGCAGCCCATTCTAGGGTCTGATCATCCTTTCTGTGAGGAAGGGCTTCCTAACAACCTCCCCTGGAAGCTTCAGGCCCTGCCCACTGGATCTGTCGCTAGTTGCCTGAAAGAAGAGCCCGACCCCCCAGCTGACTACAACTTCCCTTTAGGGAGTTGCAGAGAGGGAGAAGTTCCCCCCAAGTCAGTGCCAGAAAACATGTTTAGGACTTATGCTCAGTACTAGCAGCTTGAACACTAACAAATCTCTATAAAATCAGAATAACAGATTTATTTAAAAAAACACTAGAAGATATTTCAACCCTTCTGAGTTTGTTGGATGAGCCATCATTTTATATATTTGTCAAGTCTTCAAGGTTTTATTCTTCTGACCACAAGAACTGGAGGCTTTCCCGGTGACTAAAGCTGAACTCGTATTTCTTTTGGCAATGAAGGCTAGAAGAACACCACTGGGATTGTTTGGGTTACGACCAATTTTTGCATAACGAACCATGCAAATTTTGTTACAACCAGTATCAGTCTGCTCAAAGGGCTTTGGCTCTCATTCCTTCATTTCCCTGCTCTCACTTGTCTAAGCCACAAGAGAATCAAAACTTTCAGAAGTAATAAATCTGCGAAATACATAGGCATTAAGCACTTGCTTAAAGCACTGCCATTTTCTCTTAATGATATGAAACTATCTGCTCATCTCCTTCTCAAGGATGGACAGATGAGGTCGAGATTTTGCATTCATTTAGGATGGAAAATGACTTCCAACATTCTTTTTCTGCATCAAAGAATCATAGAATCGTTCAGGCTGGAAAAGACCCTTGGGATCAATGAATCCAGCAATCAACCCTACTCTACTAGTTCACCCCTAAACCAGACACCCCTTCCTCACCTGGATCCCAATCACCATACAGCATCCTCTAACTCCTGCTGCTGAAAATGTTACTTAAAACTGAGAGGCTTACAGCTAATTCTGCATATTGTAGATGGTTATTAAAACCTACATGACATTGCTACCAATCCTCCAGTGCAGAGCCACAAAGATTATGAAGGGACTGGAACATCTCCTTGATGGGGAAAGGCTCAGGAAGCTGGGTCTCTTTAGCTCAGAAAAAAGGAGACTGAGGGGTGACCCCGTGAATGTTGATAAATATGGAAAGGGTGGGTGCCAGGAGGATGGAGCCAGGCTCTGCTCAGTGGTACCCAACTATAAGACAAAGGGCAATGGGTGTCAGCTGGAACAGAGGAAGTTCCACATCAATATGAGAGGGAACTTCTTCCCAGTGAGGGTGACAGAGCCCTGGAAGGGGCTGCCCAGGGAGGTTGTGGACTCTCCTTCTCTGGAGATGTTTAAAACCTGCCTGGCCATGTTCCTGTGTGACTTGATCTAGGTGATCCTGCTGTGGCTGGACTGGATGATCTTTCAAGGTCCCTTCCAATACCTAATGTTCTGTGATTCTCCTGCAGCTTTGCAGCTTTCTGTAGCTTCCACGTACCTCTTACACTTTGTTATCTCTGTCAGTACATTGGGTGTTTTACTTTGCTCTGACTGTGTACAATGTCTGAGGTGTTGGAGTGTGTCCAGAGAAGTGCAGTGAAGCTGGTTTAAGGTATGGAGAACAAGTCCTGAGAGAAGGAACTGGAGTTGTTTAACCTGGAGAAAAGGAGGAGGCTGAGGGGAGGCCTTATCGCTGCCTACAACTACTTGAAAGGAGGCTGGAGTGAGGCAGAGGTCTGGTCTCTTTTCCAAATACCAAGTGACACGATGAGACGAAATGGCTTCATGCTGCCCTAGGGAAAGCTTAGACTGAACATCAGAAAGTGTTTCTTCACTGCAAGGGTTACCAAACATTGGAACAGACTGCCCAGGGAGGTGATGGAGTCATTAAAAGATGCGTAGATATGGTGCTGAGGGACATAGTTTTGATCTAGCAGTCCTGCATTAACAGGATCTCCACGATCTTTAAGATTTTTTTCCAAACAAACCGATTCTGTGAGCAGAAATAAAGAGCTGAAGTTTATAACGCCAGGGGGCATCTCGAAACTAGCACAGGATGTTCGTGGATTCCCAAATACAGCAGGAAAGATTTTAGCAATCTACTTTCAGAGCTTGGCTTTTTCACATAGTGCAATAACTGCTTCCTCCAGCCATTAATTTAACTACCTACTAATCCTTCACTGAAATCATTAACATAAAGGTCACGTTACTCATCAGATAAACTTACAAGTAATTTTACAAGTACCTGCACAGCTCTTGGGTTCTGTACAGACCGATGGCATCACTTGTTTTCCAATTTGTTTCCACCATTTATTGAAATCAAGTTAAGGACACTTTCAACACTTCCATTTTGGAAACACTGACTTGATAGCCTCCCTTAACACACTGGTCCCTGGTAAATCACGTGTCAGTAATGCAATTAAAAACTACTTGATGATGAGTCATCAATATAAGAAGGACATAGAGCTCCTGGAAGGTGTCCAGGGGAGAGCAACTCAAATGATCAGAGTGCTGGAGCACCTCCCTTATCAGGACAGGCTGAGCAAGTTGGGGTTGTTCAGCCTGGAGAAGAGGAGGCTCCCAGGTGACCTTCCAGCAGCTTTCCAATCTCTGAAGGGGACTACAAGAAAGCTGGGGGAAGCCTTTTGACAGGGTGGTAGTGAGAGGACAAGGGGAAAGGGTTCCAGACTTGAAGAGGGGAGAGTGAGGTTGGACATGAGGAACCAATTCTTTGCTGTGAGGGTGGTGAGACACTGGAACAGGTTGCCCAAGGAGGATGTGGCTGCCCCATCCCTGACAGTGTTGAAGGCAGGTTGGCTGGGACTTTGAGCAACCTGGTCTAGTGGGAGACACCCCTGCCTACGGCAGCAGGATGTGTAACTAAATGATCTTTAAGGTCCCTTCCAATGCAAATCAGTCTGTGATCTATGAATCAGCGTAAATTTGTGAAACCAAAGGGAAAAAGAGAGCTAAAATGAAACTACGGCTGTGGCTGGATAATCACCGTTTCCCTGTTACACGTTCTTCCTTCTATGCTGGCCTCAGGGCTAGGAACGTGAAGACTCCATTCTTGCAAATACAGGAAACATAACAGTGTTGTGAAAAACAAAAACTACTCAGAATCCTGTTGTGCAGTAACGAGTGTGGAGCTAGAGGTGATGTCAGGACCAGGGTATAAGTGCAATGAGTTGGGATGTGTGGTACTTTGTTGTCCTGGTTTTGGTACAGTGAGTTAGGAAAATCAGGGAATCCCTAAATGTACCTGATACTTCTGTTGTCTTGGCACTATACCTGAAATTCTTGCTGCCTGGATGGCAGCCCGCCATGGAAGTTGCTAGAATCACCTGACAAGAACTGTAGCCAGAATGGAAATATACTGACCAAATTCAATAATCTAACCACCAGTGACTCTGAGTGAGATCCTTTAACCTCAATGGGATCACATCAGGCTGTAGGCCCATACCTCCCCTGGAGCTGGGACACCACTTGGGGTAGGTTTTGTGAGGATTTCAAAGAACAGGTTTTGTGAGGATTTAGAGAACAGATTTTGCAAGGATTTCCCTGACTGTCCACTGACAGATGACAATGAACACAAGGGTGTCAAAGATCATCTGCCCACAAACATTGACAAAGGAGAACAGTAGATTACTACATTAGATTTCAAAGGAAGGAACTTCTTCCTAGTGAGGGTGACACACCACTGGAAGGGGCTGCCCAGGGGAGTTGTGGAGTCTCCTTCTCTGGAGACGTTACAAACCCATCTGGACATGTTCCTGTGTGACTGGATCTAGGGGGATCCTGCTGTGTCAGGGGGATTGATCTTTTGAGGTCCCTTCCACTTGCTAACACTCTATGATTCTGTGATTTACCCTTTTGTGTCTCGAGACTCCATATAAAACATTCTAAATCGATTCTAACTAGATTTTCCTCCGTTATGTTTCTTCCGTGTGTTAAGTACCAGAGTGAACCTTGCCATGGAACCTTGTTAAGTCACACTTTTAAAAATTCATATTAAAATCACTTTTGCTAATACCTTTGACATTATTCTTTCAGCTATCACTCTTTTTTGACAAATTGGCATGGCTAGCAGGATCCTAAATCAGGATTGCATGACAAGTGATTCAAGTGATTTAAGCTGTTTTACACATCCTTTTCTAAGAAAACAACTGGGCTTGAAGTCTTTGTCTGTTTGACATCTGTCTAATCTCTGCTTATATGAAAAAGGCCAGTGGTATCCTGGCTTGTATCAGGAATAGTGTGGCCAGCAGGACTAGGGACATCATTCTGCTTCTGTACTGGGCACTGGGGAGGCCTCCCCTCAAGTACTGGGGGCACTGCTTGGCCCCTCACTTCAAGAAAGAGCCTGAGGTCCAGAGGAGCAACGAGGATGGGGAAGGGACTGGAAGGAAAGTCTGATGAGGAGAGGCTGAGGGAGCTGGGGGTGTTTAGCCTGGAGAAGAGGAGTCTCAGAGGGGACCTTCTCCCTCTCTGCAACTCCCTGAAGGGAGGTTGTGGTCAGGTAGGGGTCAGGCTTTTCTCCCAGGCAACTAGTGACAGGACAAGAGGGCAGGGCCAGAAGCTGCACCAGTGGAGTGTTAGGTTGTATGTCAGGAAGCCTTTCTTCCCACACAGGGTGATCAGACCCTGGCCTGGAGTGCCCTGGGCAGTGTTGGAGTCCTCATCCCTGCAAGTGTTTAAGGACAGTCTGGCTGTGGCACTCAGTGTCCTGGTCTAGGTGATTGTGGTGATGTTAGGTCCTGGGCTGGGCTTGATGATCTCAGAGGTCTTTTCTAGCCTAAATAATGCTGTGATTCTTTAAAGGTTTTGGTTTCCATCATTCAGGCACTCTGAATCTCTCTCACTGACTTACCTATGCAAACTACATTTCAGACATTTTCATCAAAACAGGAAGACAGAGTGATGCAACTGAGTGAGCACTGAAGGACTTAGTTCTATTTTTTGCCTGCCACTGCTCTGTTGGATGACCTGGAACAAACAACTTCATCTTTCTGTGCTTTAACTTCCACATCTGTAAAAAGAAGATAATACAACTGACCTCCTCTGCAAACGAACTGTTTTCCCTCTTCTTGGTAGAGTTCTAATACAATTCACTGGGAAAAAGCCAGTGATGAGATTTCTGGGGTTTATGGGATTGTTTTCATTCTCAAAACTTTGCAAAACAGTCCAAAGTGGAAAAGAAATCAGCCCAGGCTGGCCCAGACCCGAGTCTGTTAAATGACTGGAGTACAGTTGAGCAACACTGGACACCACATGCAGCCAATAACCTCCCTTCACAAGAGTCCAAGGAATGTTTTATTTCAGTAAAAAGAAATGACAGAAAATGTAGCATCTCGCTCCCAGATCTGAAGAGTGAGAATTTCTGAATACGAAAACCAGATGGAATTTTGTCAACAACACTTCAAAGCTAAAACACAACTTTTCCACACTTCTGGAGAGGCTCTACAGAAAATAGCAGAAGAGAGGTGTTAAGAAGTAGAGAAAAATAACACATTGGGTTGAAAATTGAAGGATAAAAAGTTGAAGGGAGTTGAATCAAGCACCACTCTACGGTTCTTCTCTGTGTGCTCAGTGCTGCAGTTCCTTGCAAGACACAACAAGGCAAGATCCTTAGATCTGTGAATACTCCCAAGCACTCTGCCACACACGCAACTGGCTTGTGCCTCATGTTGCTGCAGAATTTTGGAACATGGTACATATGCTCGTCATTCCACCCCACAACTTCTTTCTCACTTCGTTAGTATGGGTTAATGTCAAAGGATTTAGCTGGTTGGTAGATCTTAACTGTCTCCCACGTATGGGAATAGGGAGAGGGCCTCCTGTCCATCATACTGTATTAGGCATGTCCTTGTTGGGACTAGAGAGAAAGGCTGATTCAAAGAGGCTGAGGGAGCTGGGGTTGTTTAGCCTGCAAAAGAGGAGACTCAGGGGGGACCTTTTCTCAATCTGCTCATCTCCCTGAAGGGAGGTTGTAGTCAGGTGGAGGTCAGGCTCTTCTCTCAGGCAACCAGCAGCAGGAAGAGAGGGCAGGTCCTGAAGCTGTCAGGGGAGGTCTAGATTGGATATTTTTACTTAAAGAAGGGTGTTTATCTTGAACCAAATGGAGGTGAGACCTCACTGCTCTCTACAACATGGAGGTGCTGGAGAAGGAACAGAGAAGGATAACTAGGCTGGTTAGGGGTCTGGAGAATAGGGCTGATGGGAAGAGCTGAAGGAGCTGGGGGTGTTCAGCCTGGAGCATAGGAGGGTGAGGGGAGATGTCACTGCTCTCTACAACTACCTGAAGGGAGGTTGCAGTGAGGTGGGGGTTGGCCTCTTCTCCCTAGGGACTAGCAACAGGACCAGAGGAAATGGGGTCAGGTTGTGCCAAGGGAGGATCAGGTTGGATCTTAGGAAAAACTTCTTCCCAGAAAGAGTGAGGAGGCATTGGAACAGGCTGTCCAGGGATGGGGTGGAGGCACTGTCCCTGGAGGGGTTCAACAACTGTGCAGCCAGGATGTTTCAGGAGCTGGGTTAGTGGTTGGGGGTTGTAGGGTGGATGCCTAGACTCGATCTTGAAGGTCTTTTCCAACCTAGATGGTTCTATGAAGCACTTCCTCATGCAAAGGGTGATCAGAGCCTGGAATAAACTGCCCAGGGCAGTGGTGGACTCCCCATCCCTACAGGTGTTGAAGGACAGACTGGCTGTGGCCCTTAGCACCCTGGTCTGGCTGCTGCAGTGATGTTAGGTCATGGGGCGGGCTGGATGAGCTCAGAGGGCTTTTCCAGCCTCAATCATTCTGTGATTCTGTGACATCTGAGAGCTATAGGTGCTTCCTTAAAAGCAGTGACACTCGAAAAGAGTCTTCATTACTTAGGGTACTATGCAGGCATTCTGTCAATAGCTATCAAATGGGAACACTGCTGCAGCAACACAGTGACTAGTGCAGCAGCTGGTGACTAGTACAGTTTTGAAAGCCTACATGCTCCCTCATAGCTTGTTTTAAGATATTAAAGAACAGCCAAGGTCACAGCTTGCTGACTTGTTAAAACTTCCCAGTTCAAGAGAACAGCCTTAGTGCTACAAGTTTCATCTTTGAAATGAGAAAATGAAGCACGAGAGACTGAGTGAAAAAAACTTGATTCTGTTTTCCAACATACTTTCAGCTAAGTATCACCTTGTTTTTCCAGTTACCCTTTCTTCATATTTATTTGCCCTGAATCTTAGCCCAAATTTTTCTCAGGCAAGTTTTGCTACTCCTAACAAGATCTAACTGGTCTGATTCATGGAAGGGTGTAATGCCTGTCATCAACCAAACTGATTTTGATTTACCTTCATGAAAATAATCCCTTTCAGCTGCAGGATACAACGGCTTAAAAATTTGCCATTCTGGTGGCCTCATCAATAGTGTCACTGATTGCCCCACAACTCCTGGCCAACAGCTTAAAGAGTCACGCAATGGTGTTCAAAGTATCACTATCCATCACTGCATCATTATACAACACATTGTGAATCTCAATCTTCACACAATCCTCATTATCAATAAATCAATACATTTCAAGGTTTTTCATAAACAACCTCTCATTTTCTTCCCCCAAATCTTTCCCAGCTGAATCAACTTTGTGGTCTGTCTAGCTAAGGAAATGGTATTAAAAACCTAAGCGATCCACCCTCTGCTACAGTCAGCAAAATCTGTAAGTTCAGGCACCTTGGCTGAAGCTCCCCACGCAGATGTCTTCGAATGTAAATTCCTCCCATAGTCAGTACAGAACTATTCAGTACAGCTAATGAGACCGAGAGCTACTCAACTGTTGAAAACACACTGATATATCCACATGAAGGTGGTCAGAACAGCTTGCTTTATCAACTAGCAGCAGGGTTCAGCTTGCTAACCAGTGGTGTTTAGTGAAGACTGTGGATGTCTGAGATTATCAAAGACTTCCAGTGGAGACTTCTGACACAACAAGCTACTTGGGAGACCTGCTTCTTGGAGTAGAAGGCCAAACAGAAAACTCCACCATTACTAAAATGGCATTTGCTGCCTCCCTTTATGTAACTAAATCCCACATTAGTTCTCTCCCCAGTATAGAGGGAGCTCAGACATGTGGTTCCATGGAGACACCTACACACTGAAACGCAAATTTAGGTGTCTTAATCTGATGGCTGAATCCATTCCTCTACCTGGAGATTTTCTGGGCTGGCAGCTGCATTAGATTCTGCTTAAGGCACCCTCAATGGACATTTGCTCCTCATTTCTAATTTACTCACAAGCACATCTATGCATCTGGCCCTTGTGACAATTTAGTTTTAGTTCGGGAGAAAACTCTTTCCTGTGTTTCTTTTAAATTTGCTCCTTGCAAATTTCATTCAGGACATCTCAATCTTGTGCTGCAAGAAACACAGAATTCACTTTCCCTATCAATCACAGAAGCACCGAACATTAGGTATTGGAAGGGACCTTGAAAGATCATCCAGTTCAATCCCCCTGACACAGCAGGATCACCTAGACCAAGTCGCACAGGAACATGGCCAGGTGGGTTTTAAACATCTCCATATAAGAAGATGCCCCTGGGCAGCCCCTTCCAGTGCTCTGGAGGAAGAAGTTTCCTCTCATATTTATGGGGAACCTATGATCCAGCTTACACCCTTTGCCCCTGATCCTATCATTGGATGACACTGAGCAGAGCCTGGCTCCATCCTCCTGACACCCACCCTTCACATATTTATCAACATTAACGGGATCACCCCTCAGTCTCCTTTTTTCCAAGCTCAAGTGACCCAGCAGCTCCCTCAGCCTTTCCTCATCAGGGAGATGCTCCACTCCCTTCACAATCTCTGTGGCTCTGCACAGGGCTCTCTCAAGCCATTCTGTGTCCTTCTGGAACTGAGGGGCCCAGAACTAGACACGATATTCTCGATGTGGTGTCACCAGGGCAGAGTAGAGGGTGGCATTTTTACACCATGGTTTTGGCATTATCCAGTTCCTTCACGACCCTTTTCTGAGTTAAACCATTTCAGTGTATTTTAAAGCTTTTTCTACATTGAAGGAAGCAATTCCACACCTCTGACAAGTGCATTGCTTTTCTCTGTACCCTTCTTGCTGTTTTGGGTAGAATTATGTATAATACTCAAGATGTAGAAGCACTTTGGGTTTCAAACAGCATCTCATCTTATTGGTTTTTCCTATTCTAACTTAACTAACATCCTTTTTGCCTCTTCATCTACCACAAAGCACAGAACTGATGTTTTCAATAGACCAGCCGCAACAGCTCCATAGTTCCTTTCCTACGTGCTCCTAACAAATGTCAGGATATGTAGGATGAGCTTGTCCTATAGACTTTTCCTCAGTGGTGGATGCAGTCTCTGTCTTCTGTGCAGCAATCTATCTTTGCAAAGCTGTTTATGATACAACCTTTTTGAGATCTCTGCTCACTGACGTCATTGAGGAATATGGACCAACATTTGGAAAGTAATTGAAGAGAGAGAGAAAATCAGTTAAACCCATACATGGACTCTGAATAGATACTCAACTTGGAAAGCAGGGATAAAACCCCATTGAGTGATAGGCAGCACAAGTGGCAGTAGGAAGAGTCAGACAGCAACCAGATAAACATCTTCCTCAAATACTCCACACAAACCATTTAGCACTTACAAGGGCTTGTTTCCTACATTTAAAACCGTGATGACATAGAAACTTGGTGAGGAGATCTACAGGCTTTGACTTCAGTCATGGACAGCCCATGGACAAACAATTATAAAAGGAAACCATGGAAACAAATGCAGATTCTCCCAGTTATTCAAACAACAATCGGAGTTTCCTTTAGTCTTCTCTGTCACAGCTGATCAACAGGATCTACTTGTTAGCTGGAGAAATCTGTTCTGAACTATGTGGATTTAAAAAAAACAACATACATTCATTCTCTTTGGGTTTGGGGATATTTGCCTCCTTTTTCACAAAGTAGAATTGCTAAGAAATGAGGCAGGACTTGAAAAACACCTTTTATAGCTCTTTTTCTGATGTCATTTCTGTATCTGAGACACGTCAGCATCCCAAACATTTAATAAATACAATGTCAGTGCTTGTGTACGTATGGATCCCACATTGTAGCCAAACCACATCTTGACAGAGAATTCCTTTGGGTTACAACTTGTTGCCAGCACTTTTATATAAGTTCTTATTCCTTGCTGTGAGCGCATAGGAAGTGGGTCAATTAGTTAACGCTAATGAGTTATCACAGAATATACTAAGTAATTGGTCTGGGCAGATTATCATTGTCAGGGATTTTGAGACAGATTATCATTACTAGGGATTTTGAAACAAATCTCAAAAACCTTATAGTAACTGACACTACAAAGAAGGAGTTTATTAATTCTGTTAATGAAATGATAATCCAAGCACCAGGGAAAATCTTTTCGATAAGAACTAGAATAACTATTTGGGTATATTAAATACCTGAATTACAAGTAGGAAAGAACTGGCCAAATCAGAAGGACTTGAAGGATAACGGTTCTGCAGAAAGCAGATAGCATATGTGCTAAGGTTGCTTTTACCTAAAAGAGCTTAACAAACACCTCCAGTCCTCAGGCAAAATTATTAGGAGACATCAAAGCTGTGCATTAGTCATTATGAAACAGGAATTATGAAAAGCTGTCTGACAGGGATTGTGACTACGTGGCTATCTCGTTTAACTGCACACATTACTTTCATCTTGATCCCTGCTACCTCCTTGTCATCTGCCTACTAATCCCTCCACCTACTGTCACTCCTTTTTCACTGCACCTTCTGATTACATATTGGCTTTTTGCCCTCTGTCTTTAATGCTGCAGCTACAGGTTTTGGACAAGTTCCATATTTTGCTCTACTTGTGTTATTATAAAGCATCTTGCTGTAATCTCTGGACACCAGGGGTGATATCCCCTGAAGAACAGGCTCAAGCGTGTCAACCTTGCTGAATTTCCACTTTACTAAAATAAAATCTGCCCTCTCCAATGTCACTCAGCAGCGCAGCGCAGGTTCTGTATCTGAGTACTCACAAAAGAGCTCCCAGTCCTGGCTTTGCTGATCAAATCTGCCAGTTAGGTTATTCTTAAATCACACTGGGGTTTACAAGCTCAACATGCTCTCCAGTTTCACCTCCTCTCCCAAAAGGACACATGCCAAACCGGGCCCCACATGAAGATGGAACAACAGTGAAACTACTCCACCACCCTTTAGTCTCATAAGTAAATGGTTACATCACTTACCCTGGCCATGAAAGATCTGAGGATTCAACATGCTTCTCCATTGTGAAAATGTGAACTCTCTCACCACTGACGCACATTAACTGCCCAAGCTTGTGTTAGAGTAGTTGGTTTCTCTTGCAGTCTACTTCTTCCCACTGAACTGAAGAAACTAGGCCGCCACATTCCAACCAGCTACTCAAACTCCATGATGAAGAAAACACTGCTTGCTGGCCCACACATCCCCATCAGCCTGACCTAAACCTGTCTGCTCCCTTTCAAAGCCTCCAGACACTACTTTCAGGAGTCACTTAAGATCAGGAGACCTAAAGCAGATACCTTCGTGGGTCCAGGTGAGGCCTCCTCTTGAGAACTGGGGCAGTTCTGGGCCACTCATGTCGAGATTGAGGGGCTGAAGCAGGTCCAGAAGAGCAACGAGGCTGGAGAAAGGACTGGAGGGAAAGTCTGATGAGGAGCGGCTGAGGGAGCTTGGGGTGTTTAGCCTGGAGAAGACTCAGGGGGCACCTTTTCCCTCTCTCCAGCTCCATGCAGGGAGGTTGTAATCAGGTGGGGGCCACCCTCTTCTCCCAGGCAACTAGTGCCAGGATGAGAGGGCAGGGCCAGAAGCTGCACCAGAGAAGGGTTAGGTTGGGTGTTAGGAAGCCCTTCCTCCTGGAATGGGTGATCAGACATTGGACTGGGCTGCCCAGGGCAGTGGTGGAGTCCCCATCCCTGGAGGTGTTGAAGGCCAGCCTGGCTGTGGCCCTTAG
>JAOXOE010030575.1:0-49994 GCA_028565055.1 Phoeniculus purpureus
CAAAGATAATAGATAGCGGGAGGGCAATAATATCAGCCAGCTCCCTTAGCACTCACGGGTGCATCCCATCAGGGCCCATGGGTTTACGCACATCCATTAATCTGCCTCTCATATAGATCTTTCATCTACTTTTCCCCATAGAAATGGAAGTAAAACAGGAAAAAGCTCAAAAATATTTACTGCACCCTCCATCCTTCTGCAGAGTGATTTATTTTGTCTCATACAAACCAGCCATGACATTAGTCATGTTGCTGGCTGTATTACGGGACAGAACAGGGTTGGGAACATTTAACAAGAAGAGGAGAAATCAAACAGTATACAAGCAATTAAGATTTCTCTCCTATTTAGAAGTGAACACTATTTGGAAGTCAGAATCAAGGAATCATAGAATCATCCAGGTCGGAAAAGACCCTTGACATCATCAAGTCCAATCATCAATCCTATTCTACAAATTCACTCCTAAACCATCTACTCCAACACCACATCTAAGCCACTTTTAAACACATCCAGGGATAGTGACTTAACCTGACCACTCTTCCCAGGAAGAATTTCTTCCTGATCTCTAATCTAAACCTACCTTGTTGAAGCTTAAAGCCACTCCCTCTGGTTCTGTCGCTAATTACGTGTGAGAAGAGACCAGCACCAACATCTCTACAATGTCTTTCAGATACTTCTAGAGAGTGATGAGGTCTCCCCTTAGCCACCTCTTCCTCAAACCAAACAGCCCCAACTCTCTCAATCTCTCCTCATAAGATTGATTCTCCAGGCCATTCACTAGCTTCACTGCCCTCCTCTGCACTTTGTCCGGCACCTCGATGTCTCCCTTTTATCGAGGTGCCCAAAACTGGGTCCAGTCCTCAAGGTGCGGCCTTACCAGTGCTGAGTACAGGGGAGCAATCACCTCCCTACTCCTGCTGGAGACACAGTTTCTAATCCAGGCCAGGATGTCATTGTCCTTCTTGGCCACCTGGGCACTCTGCTGGCTCATATTCAGCTGCCTGTCAATTAGAACCCCTAGATCCTTTCCAACCACACTGCCCCAAGCCTGTAGTGTCGCATGGGATTGTTGTGACCAAAATTCAAGACTTGTTACTTGGCTCTATTGAAACCCACACAATTATCCTCAGCCCACTGATACAGTCTGTCAAGGTCCCTCTGTACAGCCTTACTACTCTCCAGCAGATTGACACTCCCTCCTAGCTTGGTGTTGTCTGCAAACTTACTGAGGGTGCATTCAATCCCCTCATCAAGATCATAAAGCTAAGACACAATAGGACAGTCTACAGTTCTATTGCCATGTTGTACTGATGTGAACCATTAAGTAACTTCGGATTCTGGCACTGAGATCCATCATTTAAACTAATTTGACTTAATCTATTCCTAAATAATTCTGGTATCATCTGAATATCTATAGTTGGTTTAAGAAAGCAAGAAAGCATTCAAACCCTAGACAAAGACAGTTTGAAACGTGCAGAGTTAAAACTTTAGCTCTGACAACAGCACAGCATACAGCAAGAGGCAATAAGCCCACCTGGATCTAAGCCAATCCGTCAAAAAGTCAACATGGGTATTAGTGCTCTGCTTCCCTGAAACAGGAAATACAATGCAGACATGTCCCTCAGGTTTGTGAAAAGCTGGGTCAAGTCTAGCTGGGTTTGCCATCATTAGTCACACTGCTTGAAAGCAGACAGTGCTGAGCTCTAGTTCTTGTGCCTCATTTCTGTGTTTCTTCAGGCTCTGTGGACCCAACAAAGCAGATACACAGAACCAAGAAGGAACTACCTAGTAATGCACCCAACCTGATAAGCCCTCTGCCTACACTGCTCAGTGTACTGGTAAGTACGTAGCAGAGATCAACTGACTGAGCAATACCTGCTACTGAGCCTGGACACTCAGGCTACTTCATTCCATTTGTTCAGCCCCTGCTTTTGCACTTTCCCCTTGCACAACAAGCAAGTAATAATACATATTTGGTGTCCACATAGAACAACTCATTTGAGAAGAGTAACATCATCATAATTGAAAGAATAAGGAACACTCAGAGCCAGTATACTATCTGCTGTCATATTAAAAACCACACAGTCAGAATCCCTACAGTACGTTAATTTCACTTCTTTTGTAGTGAATGTTACTGAAACAATTTGCAAACAAGAAAAAATGCTAGTTCTGTGCTGCACCTAGCTAGTGATAAAGAAGGTGACTATTTCTGGAATGTTTAGTATATCCTTTTGTGGAAAAGGAGGAGAAAAGAGCAGGACATTTATTTTTCCAAAATATGTATCTGGCTTTGATCCATAACATTCCAGAACAACTGCTTCCAACTGTGATTTTCTTACCAGTTACAGGATCTTACATGAGTCAGTAAACTTACTACAGCATTAGTAGAAACTGCCAAACACACTTACAAATTCAGAGCATGTGCTCAGATAGAAATTATGTAATATTTGCCAACGTCATCCAGTTTGAAAAATGAATTCACAGCATGTATTCTTGGAAAGAGACTTGAGATAGTTTGTAAATAAGCAGGTGACATTTTACTTGCTGCATTTTTAGGAGTACAGATGTTGGGAAGTTGAATTACAAAATTATAAACTTTTATTTAATATCTTTAATCACATCTGCAATTACTTATGATTTTCTATGATAAAAATCTATTCTCTTCAAACAGAAATTAGTCAGGTTTTAGTTTTAAACTGAATGGTTCAGGTTTGTCTATTTTTCTTTAATCTTACAATGTAATCAGATTTATATTAATAGCAAAACATTTTTACACAGCACCTTTCATCCTGACAGATCTCCAAAAGCCTTGCAAAACCTCTCCGGTTCTGTGCAATCCCATCCACACTCATAACGCTGCCACTTTCAGGACTGAACAAAGAACAAATTTAAGTAATGACAGTGAAAGTATCACAACAGTTCTTCAGAGAGTATGTAACTCCTAACACAATCTTAGGTTAAACTCGCAAAAAGGAACATGAGGGGCATACTACAGTCATGAGGTACAACAAAGTCATCAAAACACTTTTTAATTTACTCTTTCTTGAACATATCTGAGACAACCCAGTATTCAGCAGTCCCACTATTTCCTCTATACTATTCACACCTCTTGATTTCCAGCTGCCCCACTTCTCTAAATAACCAAATTCTTTCTAGATTCACTATATCATTGACTAACATTAGCTATAGCAAACTGTCCCAGGTGAGCACCAAGACAATTGGTAATGTTAACTATCTAGCAGAGGCAGGTCAAACACAGAAAGAAAATTGTACTGGAAACCCTGCAGAGGTTTTGAAGAGAAGCTGATACAGACTGTGACCTCCATGCTGAGTTTCATTGCCAGTTCAAAACTCATTTACACAGAACACACTGTTACAACCTGACTGTGTAAAACCATTTTATTTCTTTTATCCAATTCAACATCTTACCTGAGGTCCATATGCCTTGTAATTGAAGGAACAGCTAGTCATGCAGAACTGTACCCTCCAAGGGTTTATGAAACTCCAAACCTATTTAGACTCACATGTTGCAATTTAACTTTCTTTTCCACTGCAGAAAATCAACAAGATTAAACTGCACCTCTTCATTTCCCTCTAGGAAGCATTCTGGACCGTACTCAGACAAGAATCTTTCAACAAAGATAATGAAGCTCAACTGTAAACGTGGCCCATTTCCTCCATACAATTCCTACTACGGATGGAGAAACAGCACGTTTATGCTTTGCCAGGAAAGCAGAGCTTAGCTAACATGGATGCTGTCATCTTCTGGATCCCAAGTTCTGTATCTGTGATTTTGCTTGCTAATAGCCTGTCTTTAATCAGTGGCATCAGCATTAGAATACAAAAGCCAAAGAATCTCTCTTCTAGCTTGTGCATTTGGGCATATATAGAACAGCACTATACTAGCTATTGAAGTAAAAGTGGGTATTCAGATCTCAGAACTTTCTGTGACTGCAATATGTATCATCTTGACGGAAACTCAGCATATGTTTGCAATCCCAAACAGAGAGAAGAAAGTAAACAAATAGCTGTAGCTGTTTTTATGGCATACACTGATGTGCAGTTCTGTGAATATTTTTGAGCACTGAAATGGTTGTTTGGTGTTTTCAACCACTCTGCTGAAAGTTATTGTCAAGACTTACAGAAAATGAGATACAAGAAGCGAAATGGATTAGAGCAAGCAAGTTCATGCACTACAGGACCACATATGCTAACTGCTACATATTTGTCATGGAGCAATTGGATGGCAAGACAGATTAGAGGGCTCTTGTTGCAAATCATGACTCAGGAACTTTGGCTCTTCTTTTTGTGTCCATGTAACCAGCACAAAAACTGTAAAACAGGCAGCAGGAAGAGCTCTTCTCTTAGTAGTGTGTGTTCCCACAAACACGGTAGGCTTGGAGATGGCAACTCCAAGCATGACTGAGTTGCCCATGCATTAGGAGATAGACAGACATCTGTCATCATGGCTGCAGATGCTGGCTTCCTGCAAAGCTGAGATCTTGCAGTGGTTGGACTCAATGACTCTGCTGAAACCACAGCTGAGCAGCTGGCAGACAGAAGTGAAGTTTATTTTCAAGATACACTAAGAACCACACAATAAGTCTTCATTTTTTTTACTTATCTGGACGTATAAAACCCAAAATCCCAAGCAATAGGGCCTTGCTTTGTTAAACAGTCACTAAAGAAGACTAGAAACTGTTTCTTGTCCTCTTTTTTTTTTTTAAAAATCAGTCCAATCCTGCATCTACTTAAAGGTTTCATAGTTACTCAGCCCATTTAAAAGACCCAAGAGCAAGAATACTGTCTCCTTTCCCTAGATACAGTCATTTTTATTCTTTTAGCTCTTTACTTCCATGGGTTTTAGGGTAGATTTCGACATGAAGTCTTACTGTCTCCATGTGTCAGGCTCACCACCGCAGCATCTAGAGCTTCTCAAGTTGAGAGCTTTCAAAACATTATTCTGCAGTTATACTTTTTCAAAAAACATGTAAGACAAAAGAAAAGAAAAACTCTCCACATTCTCAAAAAAAAGAAAATAAAATGTGATTTGCAGAGGCTGGGGTCTGCCACTCCCCTCACTGACCTACCTTCCTGGCATCACAGTAGCGTAGCCCAAAAGAGTGGAACTGTGGGAAGAAGTCTGGCTGGACAGCTGCAATCTGTGTGTAAAGCTCTGCAGGCCGGGACATAGCAGGGGTTCCTGAAAGCAAGATCACTCTCTTGGCAGCCTGGGAAAGCAAAACAGAGCATTATCATCATACAGATTACAATATATGCAGAGCCTGCTAACAAGTCAATTCTAGTCCTGAAAGAAAAATCACAGAGCCTTTGTCCAAACATCCTAAATGAAGAGTACTTGCCTTCCCCAGACACTTCCAACTTTCACTGCCTGAAGACATTAAAGGATCGTACTTAAAGCTTCCAGGAAGCACGAACCACATTGGTTCTTACTCATCATCCATGTGCTGTAAAGTAACATAAATTTTTATGACAGTACTTTCTGAATCAGCATTTACACACCAGGCTAGCTCATATGCCCATATCAACATCTCATTTGGCACCAGACATCACAGAAAAATGACACACCCTCTCACCTCCAAAATAAATTCTCTTGTGATAAACCTGCCACAGCAAGCCACAGACTGTCTTCCTCACAAAAGCAGAAGAGAGCCAGAGGAGGAAGATTTTCTTTTTCTTTCTTTTTGTTAATTTTGTTTAAATTCTACTAGCAAGGAAAGAAAGTTTAAGCTGCTTGAAGCAGGGCCAGAAGATACCTATCTGACACCCATGGTGAGTCTAGGCACAGCTGGGTCGATGCTAGAACATGAATAAACACAAAAAATGTAAGAAGATTGTAAAATATTGTATAGGGGCAACACGAAGAGGGCAGGAAACCTGTATCTGAAGTAGATGCTCCTAAAAAGTTGGGAAAAAAATTATACTGTAGACATAAAAGCCTCCAAGATGCATTTCTTCCCTCATACCTCCATTATTATCTAATTCTATTATTACATTAGAGCTAAGAATTTCTACTGCTTTAAATTCACATATACAATTTAAATTACACATGCCTTGTAATTTTCTGTATGGTTTACTGCAGGTCCATTAAAATAACAAAGATTCCTGAGTGACATCTGTACCAACAGCTCTTTCACTTTTAAATGAAAAAGAAAATGAAATTCCTTTATCGTTTCACTGAGATCTACCAGTCACCCAAATCTACAAAGCTGATTCATCTACTCACCAACCAAATGTGGTAGGAAAAAAAAAAAAAAAGAGTTCACAGATCAGCTCCCGGAAATTAATTCCAGGACTCTTATCAGATATTTATATACAGGTTGTAATCACAGTGAGATTTGCCTCCTCACTCCATCCCTATTAAACAGATCAGAAGGAAATGTGATCACGACTAGGATCAGACAATTCCCATAAACACTTTAAAAAGTAGAATATTTATTTAAGGAAATAAAAGGAGAGGTCAAACCTTCGGACACGTCAGAAAGTGAAAGTACATTCACACAAGACAGAGAAGCCTAATTCGACTTAAAGAGGGAGAAGTCACAAAAATTGAAAACACCAGATCTCATAAGGAAATTAAGGGATAAAGCAGAAATTAGGACAGTTTTTAAAACTAAGGTAACAGTGAGGGCCAGCTGAGCACAAGAGAGATAATATCTGACGCCTTACAGAAGCCTCTGAGGAGTCAATTGAGTTCTCTTTGTTGGGCGTTCTCTAGGAGCTACATGAGATGATGTTGGAACATTAATTCCTCAGTAGACAAAACAATTAGGCTCTTTCTCCAATCCCTAAATAGGTATCACAAAAGAAAATTATAAAGTTACAGGTGAAGTTCTAAACTTCACCAGATGCTGCTTTGCTGTGTGCGAATTACTTCTGAATAGATAATCTAACCACTGTAAGCACTTACTAAGGGCTGTGATACATCTTTCGTAATTAACCATTTAAATCAAATGGAAAAATAGAGAACAACAGCTACAAAAAAAAACCCAAACTCAAAACCCAACAAATCCCCCCAAAGATACTAGCTCTACCAGAGCTGTGAAGAACCTGAAGAAATTAATTCCAGAAAATTGTGTGGAACACAGGTGGTCTAACTCATTATCCCAAGGGTCTTTTCTAGCTTTAAAATTCAGGACAGAAGCCCAAGAAAGAATAAAAAGAAGTCTTAGACACAGAAGTTTCCAAGCATTGAAGGTTTATTTAAATTCTATATGAAAGAAATGGTTTTGATTCACATTTCTATTTCTAGTGGCAACTCGTTTTGAATAGATTCCAATAAAGATTTGCTCCTGCAGAGAAGCTTCTGCAGAACACTGCTTAATTCTTTTTTTCCTGCTGAACCTTCTGTGCTGTCAAGAGTGAGAGCTGACCCTTCCTTCCAAAGTCTGTAAGAATAATATGGAACAATAGCACAGAAAATAAGATTGCAGGGACCAGCAATGACTTTCTAGTAAATCCTGATCTGTAATCAACTGATACATATTTCCATGCAGGAGAACTAATATTAGCTGCTCATTACCATTTAGGCATGAAAATCTTCCCAGAAGCACGCCTCATGTGTCCTTGTGACTGTTCTCACAGCTACTTTCTTGTGACTTTGCTTAAGGGAACTTAGACAGTGACTTGACTGGTGGAGACCTGGTCTGCAGCCCTCATTTACCAAGTATCATCAGGCAATTGTGGTTTTGCAGTATTACACTTGCACACAGTACACCAGCAAGAATTAACTCCACAGCTGTGATAACATTTACAAAAGTCACTTTTGAAAGTCAAAGAGTAATTTATGGACTGGTAACTGCTGATGGCACTTAATTTAGAGGTCAAAACACAGCACCCAACTGATTCAAAGGGGAGTAGGTGAGGAGGGGGTGATGCCACAAAGAAGTAATAGAACATGCAAAAAGCCTCATTAACATACAATGACTGTCTCTGTGTTTAATTAATTTCACAGCATGAGTTCTGCCATATGCTAACAGACTAATACACTTCTTCAAGTAAGTCTGGCTGGTTCTAGCTGTACAATTACTTGTGTCCTCAGATTTTGCTTACTCTGACATTTTGAACTACTTAGCATACGAATTCCTTATCCCGTGAAATGAAACATCTGAAAGTGGCCATAATATATTAATCACCTGGTGCAACAGAAGATTTGATACAGGGAGAGAGTTGCAGCTCTTTTGAGGAGTCCATTTCTGTATTTGTCTAAGACAGACAGGGCTCTGCATTTCATGAGATGACCCTACACTGAATATATATTAAAAAAAGGTCTTTTTCTATTCTTAAATGACATCTAGACAGAACGTGTGTCAAATGGCACCAATCAGCTATGGCTAAAGCAAATTACACTACCTCTCTATTTAAAGAAGGAAAGGAAACTGGAAGGTAAGAGCAGATCTGAAGATGCAGCCTTGAAGGTCCACACCTTCTCCAATTTCAAGATGAAGCGCCTTCTCTCAGCAGGTTTCAATAAGTAAAGGCTCATTTATCCAATCTATATGGATTTGTAATGCCTAAAACTGCCACTATTTGTTTCCCACTGGAAAGGGAGATATTCATGTTCCCGCCTCACCTTCTACTTTCAGCACAGATCTACTTCCCTTCATTATTTTTAAGCATCTCTATTAAAACAAGCTCAAAGAATGTTTGATTCCAGCCACACATTTAGACTTTTACAAAAGAAATTGAGACCTTTAACCCCACAAACATCATGATGCACATCATGCTACTGACCTGAACAGCAGCTCAGCAGGAACAATCACATTACGAATATTAACCAAATGTTGTGGAACAAGGCCCATAGGGAGCACAACAGGAATGAAGACCGTTTTATGCCACTGGAATCTTTGATTAGATACTACATCTCATTTCTTAGTTTCTAACCCAGTTCTTCACTGAAAACTTACTGTCCTGCTTCCAAACAACTCAACTACGTTCCACTGGGACTTTCACCAGCTTCCACTGTCTTGTAGTGTTCCATGCAATTAGAGAATAACAAAGACGATGCAGCACTTTGGCTGGTCAAAGGATGCAGGATTCTTTTCCCTGTGGTCCCCAAGAGATCCCACCACAGATCAGTGAAAAAGTTCCATTTCTTCTTCATCTACACCCCTGGGGCTTTTCTCTTTTATGGATATTGGTAGCATGCATACTCTCTCTCCTGTGTTCATGTCTGGGCCCATCTGATCTTGGAAGAAAAAAACCAAAATGCTTACAAAACATGTAACACTGACCCTTTCCGCCTCTGAGGGAGCCAGATGTGAAAGGAAGTACTGTTAGTAGGCCCAAGAGATGTTAGAATATAAGACTAAAGAAAGAGCAAGTTGCAAAGTAGGTCTTATTACTAATTGTCCTACTACAATTACTCTGGTTTAGGAGCAGGAATAAAGCCAGGCCTGACCATGCCTTTTGGTAACTCAGCCAAAGCCCAGCAGTATGAAGCTATTCTCATTTGATGTGCATGGAAACAAAAGGACCACTTTGAACACAGGAACTTCTAGCCCTCTTGTGTATGATGAGATATGCAGAAGCTGAGGACAGATCTCACACAGCTGCTGGCACAGACTGGCCAGTGTGAAAGCTGGCTGCTCTTGAAAGCGGGATTTTTGCTACGTGCCAAAACATCAAAGGACTGTTTAGTAATACGGCTTTCAGTCCACCCGCCTCCATACATTTGCAGAGAGATGCATAGAGATGGTGTACAAATTCTGCTACCTAGTCAGTTCCCTGCAGGCAGATAAAGCGTTCTACCCCCACGTGCAGGCCTGCACACCCACAAGTTTGCACAGCCACTGGGAATGTGAAGGAAGTAAGAAATCTGGCCTGAACATTTTACTGCTGCTATTTGAGCTCACTTGATCTTACCATTAGTGTAATTACAAGTTCTTCTCAAAATTTTGTCCAGTAACAGTAAACTGGGCACAACATGTCTATACACATAATGAAAGTGCACTAAAAAGTCTTCTGGGTCACACTTCTCACCTGTTCCATGGAAAAATCTTCTAAATCTCTGTCAGGGTAGCAGCTATGTCTGTGACAATGTATACTGAATACTACACACACCTATTACTGCACAAATAAAGTTTGTGGCTTTTTGTTGTTGGAGTTTTTTCAATATTAAAAAACTGTTTGTAAGTTCCCAACTGACAAACTGAGGCCACAGTTTTAATATACGGCTCTGCTTGATAATTCCATACCACGCTTGCTCCACAATATACACAAGAAAGCAGCAGATGCAGTAATCCTGAATGGCTAAAAACACTTCATTTTTAAATTCAGTCTCAGACATTAAAACTAAAATGAGGCTTTAAATGCTGTAACCATGGGTTAAATATTTCAGAGGTGGAGACTGTCTGTCTGACAAGGCAGATTCAAAATGAGTATTCAAGGTAAGTCATCTTTTATTAAAAATACATTGAATTAATCTCATTACTGTGCAGTTCTGTTTAAACACCACAATTTTTATATTCTTCTTATTATTCGAATAGAGCAGTCATAGGAACAGATTCTATAGAGATTAAAAGAATCCATCAAGTACAGATGGAAGTGACAGAGGTATTTCAGATTCAGAAATATTTCAACTTAGATCTGTCCAGTGTCATGGACTCATAAATCCTTGTAGCACGTAAGGACCCAGGACCACACTTAAGTGTCTGGGTTTTTTTCCCCCCTTTTCTGTCCCTAAATTTTCATGCCATTGACTATTTACTGTAAAGATGACACAGTACAGTTCTTAAATCCAATATTTAAGTGATAAAAACTCGTATTTTTGCAGTTCTTTCAAATACTAAAGTATGTGTCACATGCTTGCCAGCAGTGAACACAGCATCACCTACTAGTAGTTGCAGGCAAAGCTGCCAAAGGGGCAAATGCCTGTGTCGGAAAGCAAGTAGGGCAGAAGATGGGTGATTGTCGCAGCAAATACTCATTTCCAATGTTACAGTCAGCATGCAGGAGAATCAAATTTACCTGAACACCTAACACAAAGCATCTGGTACTGTATGCTGTTTGCAGGTGAGTTAATGTGTGATATGAACAATAATCTTAATGCTTCCAAAAGACTGAAATGCAGTTTCAGAAGCACCAGTTCTCAATTCTCCAAGACTGGTGATGTGACAGTAGAGAACTGCAAATTCCCAGTAAATGCATACAGGCAATTAATCTCCACTTAACAGCTACCATCTTTCACTCATATCTTGTAGCCTGCAAATAATATTGACAAGCTGATCCTTAAAAAGCTACAGGTAGAAAAGAATGAGACTGTTTTTGAGCATTTTCCAATGAGGCAAATTTGTTATTTTCCACCATGTTGAGACATACACTCTAGTAACTGTACTTCAAACGGCTTATTAAGATACGACCTCCTACTTAGTTTCCAAACATTAAGAGACAGAAGTGATTTGAAAGCAGAGAGAAGAGTTCAGGCCTTTAAAAAGAACAATGAAGTTATTCAATGACAACCACCTTCAGCTTGTCTTTAAAAGTTGGTTGCGTATAAAAGTTGGCTGTTATAAAGCCATGACAGATCAAATCTTCTCTTTACACACACTTGATGATAGTTGCTGAAGAGGAACTGCATCTACCTTGTTCTAAGGTACAGACTCTGCAGTGTCTAGAAACTACTCATAACTTCAACCTGCTAGGGGTTATGAGGTTTTATTCGTTGCCCCCAGGACAACGGGCTGACATTAAAATTTGCATTTTTTCAGTTATTGCATACTTGAAAATCACCTTCCTTCTGTGGGCTTCCTGCCTTGCTACCCTCACATTCTGCCACTTTGTACTAGTTCTGTACATATAAGCAGCAGGAGCACTCCTCAACACAAGCCACACAAATACATTAGATGCTTGCAGTAATCGAGTCCAAGACCAAAAAAGGGACCTAGGTAATGTCACTCTGATATATGGCAGCAATTTGTGTGCCAAGAAGTAACTGAAAATTATTATTTCCATTAAAAGGTTATGTTGACACTACTGTATTCTTCCTCCCTGATTACACTCAGTAAGTTCTGACATTCCTTTTCCCACCACCATAAAACTCATCAGTTCAGCACCACAATTAGATCAAGATAGCTTCCGAAGTTCTTTCGTTAGGTTTTACAATCTAACACCTAAGTCAGAGACGAATTTTGCCCTTAGAACTAGAACATTACCGGAATTTCCACTTACGCACAACAGAATTCAGCTGCTGGTTCCTAAACCTGGTAAATGGAACCAGGCTCCAGGAGCCTGATCTGAGCCACTGGAGGTCTGGCACCCAGCATGCATACATACCTTGAGTATAGGCATGGCAGCTCGGCATCGTGCAGTTTTTATGTTCTTTAGGAAGTGAGATTCATCCTGAAACAAAACAAGCATGAAAGTAAAGACAGTTTTAATCAATAGTCCAACTGTTTCAGCTATCAAGTATTACAAGGCTATCATACCAGGGGATATTTCAAGCACTAGGATAGTCACAACAAATTCTAACCGAAAAGACAGCGTGGAGAGTAGTAGATTTCTGACATTCAAAGCTGCAGCTGCGAGCAAACAGAACAGAAATCAAGCCATGAATCTCAAATGACCCCAAACTAGTGAACAGAGAAGGCTGGAAAGAGAAGGTAAAAGAGGAACATTATTTCCACCACCAATACTCATTTGCCCCATGTGTTCTTTAAATGCAGCAAACACAGGAGGTTAATGAAAGGGGTTAATGAAAACAATAAGGGAAAAAAATGAAACCTAATTATGATCCAGCTGTTCTCCTGATAGGGCTCACCAGGTGGATAACAGCCTCCTACCTGAAACATCACCCCCAAAATAGTCTTCATTTCTACTCCTGAAGCAAGGCAGAACTTAGACACTAGAAGCAACTAGCACCATCTAAGGATACATTCACATCTTTCCATGTGTGAATGAGCAAGCAACCATGCATGCAAAGACAATGTGACTGCTCAGCCTCTTAGGCAAAGCTTTCTCCCTCTTGATTAACAAGTACGCTACATTAATGTTCCCAGACATTAAAAAAGACTGAAAGAAGATTGGAAGAAAAATCAGGAAAACTCAGCACTCATCTGTAAAAACACATACAGGGTCCAAATTTGAACATATGAAAAAAACCACACAGAAAGCACAACTGGCAGCTCAGGGCTGGTAAAAGGTTTTGAGGCAGTAGCCCAGAGCCGAAGTCCCTTTACTCCAGGTGCCAGTAGAAGTGCCAGCATGCACTTCTACTCTGACAGAAAGTCTTGTTAAGGAGTGGACAGGGACAAAAAGTAAAACAAATTTCCCTATGAGTAGTTTGGTCTCCAAAGGTCTCCATCTATTCCTACATTTCCACCTGATGTTAAGAAACAAAAGGATTATTATGTTCTGGTTGTCATGACACCAGGGACAGATGTATGTGTTTGCTGAAAACATCAAACACTCATAGTAATCTATACACGTACTTTCGGTCCTCTGTTGATCCAAGCTGAACTGGAAACACTAGATGTTTTGAATTTCCAGTAACTGAAATCCAAAAAACACCTTTTACCATGGCTCAGTAAAAGGTTAAAAAATGGATTTAAAAAAATTCATGTAAGTAATTTAAAAAAGAAATGATACAAATGATCAAAGGAGGCTTAATGCAGATTGTCAGTGGAACACAAGCATTAGGAAGAGTTTTTTAATGCATTACCCACATACTCAATGTTGACAGGTTATCTGGTTTACTGGATAAACAGTAACACCATTCTGAAGTCCAATCCTCTTAAAAAGATATAATCCCAAGACTGTTGCAGTGATATACCACATTAAAAACCTTTCTCTTCAGCAGAGGACATGCCAAACTACAATGAAATCAGAAAAGCACCATAACCAGTAAAAGCAAAAACGAAGCCTCAGGAATTAAAAAGGAATTAAATTCTACTAGTTACCTCAAAAGGTTTGAGAGAAATCTGCTTCTACTCATGACAAGAGCTATGATCACAGGCACAATTACAGGTAGTTTTCAGTCCTAAATATGGCCCATTTTATACCTCCCTGCTGTACAACATGAAGGTTACTCCATTTGCATGGGGGTAAATTTCAGTGTACCACTTACAATAATAACTACTTGGAAGGTGTTCTTAAGTTGCTTGTCCATCTTGCTGAGGAGTTCAAAGCTGACAATGTTGATCAAACTTGCTGTTAGACTGTCTCTGCCTGTCACTATGACATTAGTACTACCTGGACTCAACGATGGAAGCCACCTCTGAAAAGCCTGAAGGAAGAGAAAAGCAATTAATTGCATTCTGGTGGTTATGTCCTCTGCCAGGATCCCAAAGCATTGCACAGAACATACTCACAAATGCTTAGAACACAGAGCCACCCTACCCACCATTAGACATCAGCTGGGAGCACAGTAAAGGTAAACATCTTCCCCCAGGCAACCATTCTAGTAACAGAAATATCAAGAACATGACTTTGATTGTAAGGCCAAATCTACCTTCTGCAGGTAGGAAGGCTCAAACATGTTCTATTCTTGCATCTTACTGAAAAAAATAAAAAAGGTCCGATCTGTAGTAGAAACGTGCAAAACCTGCTGAAAGTGCTTCCTCCTATGCTCAGAGCCAGAGAACACATGACCACTACTGACAGGGAAATTTAGTTTTCTGACTCAACAGAACACCTGAGGCTGTGAAACACAGACTTCTAAGCTGTAAACATCTCTCATTATACCAATATTTACTCCACAGTGAGGATAAAATATAACTCATCCAGATCAACTCTTCCAAACTCTCCTTCTTAAAAAGTCTAAAAAAATAAAATCAACTCCCAAAACCCAAACAAACAAAATTAAAAGATCAAGCTGACAACACACCAGCTGCTCTATGATAGCAGCTGAAATACACATGGTGATAGTCATTCGGATCCAACCCCTTGAAATGCTCCACACACCAGAGCAAGAAATCCTCCCCCGAACCCATCTGTTAACTACTGAGCACCCACTACTTCCCTTGTGATTATGCCCCAATAACACCAACCTCTCTGCAACATTTGAGTTCTCCTGATGCTGCTCTGCAGAGAACTGGCTGGTCCCTACAGAAACATATCCAAATGCTGATGAGAAATAGTATCTCTGTCTCTAGGCGGTTCACTTGTCGAAAGGCCCCAAGCATCATTCTTCTCCCTTCAGCAACCACATGCAGCAGCCAAAGGACTTAAATGTGAGTTGCCCACAGTTCTCAGTATGAGTAATATTAACTATCTATCACCACTTAATGGCAAGCACCTCAACCAAAATGGGCCAACATGCCAGTAGGGTTAGATCCCAACTAAAAAGTCTAGGACTGACACTAAGCCAAAACTTAGACAAAGGAGGAAACAATGTAAAAGTATCTGGAAGCTCCTAGCTATATTTTCCTCTCCTTTTATAAAGGGCACATGACTTAAAGTCACTGTAAAAGTGATCCTACATTTCTTACTTGATCCTGATCTTTGTCAACAAGAAGTGCTTTGAAACTGCTCTGACAGATCATTACTTAAGTTTCAATGCTGAACTCCAAACACACATAGCCGCACTCCTCCTTATCCAACAGTACCTCACATCTTCCCATTCACTTCCTACGGCATCTCCAACATAAAGGCACTCAGTGGTCTGAGCTCATAAAGTGGCCAAAAATAAACACTGACAACCCTACTGTCAGAAATAACTACAGTTTCTGACGATTCAGCTCCAGAGACACCACAAAAGTTTCTACCATTACGGTAAAATACATCTGTGCAAGAAAGAACTGAGTAAGCTACAGACCACAGTAAACTCTACCTTCTTCCACTTTCTGTGACATTTTTCTTAGACCTGCATCTGTCACATACCACAAGCAATACAGACCATACTAAAGCAAATGTCTCAACAATAAACACCTCCCACAGCAGCTTCCTGGGGAGCTGGCAGTGGAGAAGAGGAAAGAGGAAATCAAGTACACAAAGAAAAAACAAAACAAAAAAAACATCAACAAAAACCCACTCAAACTGCCTGAAGCAGAATGCAGGAGTTCAGCTGCAGGTGCCTGGTACTGTTCCCACAGAAGCCATGGACTCGGGTTAGATGTTGACCCAGAGGTCCACAGGCCTTTGAAACTCCAAACATGATGAGCATCACTGCCTTGTTCAGTAAAGTTTTCTTTTCTTGTTGCCCAACATTTTATTGCACTACTGGACATGAAAACACAGGCAAAGATGCTCTAACAAACATGGTTACAGCATAAACCTAGCAAATTCCAAACAAGACACTTCTCATCAAAGAAACATTCTAGGGAAAACTAAACTCCCACCCCCTTCTCCTGCTCAGGAATGAAATTACTGACCTAAACCCCATGGTTCACCTTTTTCTTCCATTGTGAACATTTCACCAGCCTATGGAAACACAACAAGCTATGCAAGCCATGACAGTGATTTATTTCAAGACACATCTCCCAACCATACAAACTTTCTTGGTCTTCCGATCAACAGTAACAAAGGGCTCAAGAGGAGTCAGCAGCCTACAGTGGTCAGGCCAAAAGATGTACTACGACAGAAACTTTATGATGCACATGGGGACTCTTGAATACAGCAGAGAAACCAAGCATCTGGGCTTCTGTTCCAGCTATGGGACTGACAAATACTGCTATGAAGGGCTGGAATGCAACAGGCATTTGCTTGAATGCAAGTATTGTCTTTGACACTGACAAGTAAAACACCTCCTTGGAGCCAGCTGACTCTGCTGGAACAAAGTTAACGGAAATACTCTAGTTCTCTCTTTCCAACAGATCAGCTAGACCACAAAAAGAAAGCTGGACAGTAAAAGAAACCAGGTATGTGCCACACAGTCAACGTGAAGCATTTCCCTCTCTCAAGTTTCTCAATGAGTACCTGTTAGTGACTTAATCTAGTGATTGACTCCATACTGTTTCTTGACCTGAGGGGCAGCTGAATTGTTTCTTCAACACTGTAAGGTGGTGAGAGGTCCTTTTTTCTGGCTGCTTAACAAGAAGAGCTAATAACGTGGCAGTACCAGTCACACATGGAGCAGTCCGCTCTACAAAGATTTACAAGATGCTGCATTCTTGGAGCAGTAAGCTCACTGGCTAACTTAATTAAGTGGACGGATCCAGAGAGCTTACCTACCAGTGCTAACTAATTAACTGAGCTTTTGAGACAAGAAACAGCATTCTCGGCCTTGAAATTCCAGGTGGCTTAACAAGAATAAAGAATTCAACCTTGAAGACATTCTCTGAATCCCTCCTACCAGGAAAAGAGGCAGGGGAGGCAAGGTATAAGATGGTCTCACAGGAACCAAACTGGGAAGCTTCCCCACTGAAGATCAAGACTCAGAAGAGACCAGCAAGACACTGCTGGATCATCAGGGACCTGGGGATGCCTGGGAGAGAGATCCTTTTAGTAGTAGTATGTCCTACCCCTTCTTTACCCCTTTGTCTTCCTTTTTTTCCTTTTCTTGTTTCACCATTCTCTTTCTTTCTAGTGCATACTGTTGAACAATAAATCTGTGTTAATGCATAACCCCTGGGTGTATTCACCTTACCTTTACATTTTAAGGTCACAGTTAAATTAACCTCTCATGCGTCCACCTTAATTCTGGACCATGACAGTAGCATTTTGAATTCTTCCCCTTAATACTAAACTTTTAACTTGTACGAGTGCAACACAGCATAACCTATCAAACATTCCCTAACCAAGTCACCTGCTCACACTCAAGCTCACAGTACCTCTGCCCATGTGAACCGCACAGAAGAGGGAGTCACAACCAACAAGGGCCATTCCTTTCGGTAATAGGCAGCAATGCAGATCGCCTGGATGGTCTTGCCCAAGCCCATGTCATCTGCGATAAGTAAACGTCCCTTTCTTAAAATTGCAAAACTGTGGAAAAATAGGAGAAATAAGGAAGAGTTAAGAAATGGGTTACTATTTGTCCTGGCAGCCAACATATAGCACTACACACCACCAAACCAGATCACCTGGGAATGACCAGGGTTCCTCAGTAAACCTGGATCTTCTCCATTAGTCTTAACATAAGTGAGCGACTTTCACAAACTTCTCACAGGTTGGACAGAGTGGTTCAGCCCAGTCCTTTGAGATTCTGATTTCCTTAATACTCTCTAGCACTTACAGTTATTTAAAGCACATTGTCACTCTTTACAACTACTTGAAAGGAGGTTGTAGGGAGGTGGTGGTCCATTTCTTCTCCCAAGTCACTAGCAAAAGAATGGGAGGAAATTGTCTCAAGTTGTACAAGAGGTTTAGATTGGACATTAGGAAAAAAAAAATCTTCACTGAAAGAGTGGTAAAGTATTGGAACAGGCTGTCCAAACAAGTGTTGGAGTTGTCATCTCTGGAGCTGTTCGTGGTGTTCATGTAGATCGTTTCCAAGTGCCATGTAGTTCTGTCACTTGAAAACAGAGTTTAGTAGGCGTGGTGGCAATGGGTTAGTGGTTGGAAGTGATCTTTAAGGCCTTTTCCAACCTTAATCGTTCCATGATTAAGATTCTATGACTTCTATGATACTACATTCTGTAGTTCATCCTGGCCAAGAAAACCTTATTTAACACCAGTAAGCACAGACTTTCCTGGACTGCACTGTAAAATCAACAGCTTGTAACCTTATATGATTGCAACAGGGACATTTAAAGGCTTATCTCTACATACAGCTAGCAATCTTTAAACTTTTAGGGCCTGGGTCCTATTTCCTGACACTTTCCTATGTGTAGTTAATATTTAAAAAACTACTACAAAAAAATGAGATGCACTTGGGAAAATAAATGACCTTATAAAATAAAAAAAAGTAAATCATATGACAATCAGGCACACAGTGAATCACAAGAGGGAGATCAGAGATGTATCACTTGAACAATTTTATGAGACTAGAAAAATACTACTTTCCTCCTGACTCATGATGAAGAATTCTAGCTAGAAACAGAACAGATGTGTCACTCAAAAAAAAAAATCCACAAAAAACACGCCAGCAAAACAACCCACATCATATCAAACAAAAGCCTGGAGTGCAACAGCCCAAGACTCCAGAGGAATGTGGAGCCCTCCATGGAAGAGCATGCAGCTGGGGACCAGTATAAAGTACACAATTTTTGGTAAGGAACAGCTCTTAACAGCATGCAGAAAGGACATACTTCACACCTTCCCGCTGAAAGGGCATGAGGCTTGTCACAACTTTGGAGTCCACTACTGAAAGGTCAGCATCAGGGATGTCTGTCTGCGATGTAGATCTCTGTATCTGAGCAGCAAAGGTGCGTATCACTGCTTCAGGCAGTGGCTCCACTTCTACTGACACAAGGTTCTGTAAAATTTTCACTGCAAAGACCAGATCAGTAAATTATCAGAAGGGACAACGTACATACAGCTTACATTATGGGTGTCAGGGCATAACCCTTAACCTCACCAACAACATTATTTCCTACCCTGAAACAACTCAAGAAACAGCTGCATAATGTGAAGTCTGTTTCAGAACCACATGATGAATCACATCTCCTCCCCATGTATTTAGACTTGGTTATAAAAACATTGAAAGTCTGATGCCATCTTTCTGAGATGGTTGCTATTAATACAGCTGGAGGAGCTGGATTATTCACACTTAGGGCAGCTTAGGGCACACTTTACTCAGAAATAAAAGCATGGATATAAACAAAAATGTTTCTGAAGCCGAAAGGCAGAGGCATCTTTACCCTGACTTAAGAATTCTGCATTAAATACCTCTGAGGTCTCCCATCACCCTCAAGCAATTACGAGTGACCTGAGACACTCCTTACAGATAGTTACCTAAAGATTATCGTACATCTTAAGCTTTGAAAATGCTCTTCTCCCATTCCTCAAATTCACACAGGTTTGGCTCTGTCTCCACTTCACCACCTGTCATTTACCACATTTGGATAAGAAAAGAGGAAGGTTCTCAAAGCTCAGAGAAACAGCTCCTACCACCATCAGCAGCATTCTTGACACCCATCCTTCAGGAACACAGTGGCAACAGCAATTCCCTGCTCAGATGGTGTCTACTGCTGTTCTCCTACACAGAAGCAGCTCACTGGCCAGAATCAACCCACAGGCAGCCACCCGAGTCCCTCACCTCTAGTGGTGTTTCACCCAAAGTCTCTCAACTTTATCTACAGCATAAAACCTTTCCAACTGAACTAAAGGGATCCTAGCCCTCCATTACGCAAAGAAGTCAGGGCCTTCGTATTTTCAACCTGTGCATCACAAAAAGCAGATAATCAGGGCAATTATTTTCCTAGACCACCTTATTTCAGTTCCTTTCAGTGGAGTCTCCATCCCACCCCAAACAGAAAAAAGTATTTCTTTTTAATCTAACATTAAATTTCTATTAAAACAAATACCTGTTTAAAACATGCAGTGAGCTGGGAGTAGGAAAACCTGCTTAATAATCAATCTTTGACCGCTGACTGAGAAATGAAAGACACTAGGAACACAAATGTCTGTGCACAGATCCTTTATTGCAGGAAACAACTTTCAACTTCTTTAGTGGCTCATTTGTATATGAAGTCAGGAAGACATAAACCAAAAGTAACTGAAATGAGTGCAGTAAACGCACTTCCAGAGTTCAGTCAGGTATTTTTACTTCTGTTATCTCCAAGAGGAATGCAGCAGGACAGACCCCTGCCACATGAAGGAGGAAAGCAATCCCAAGTAATACGCATATAAAAAGATTTCAACTTTTGGTTGGGCAATGACCAAACTTTTTAAATTCTCCAGCTTAATTCACACTTCTTCAATAGTAGGAACTCTCTCCACCCAAAGTACAGCAGAAGCTTGTTATTACACTCACAGACCAAGCTATGTGTTAGCATAATTGCTACAATTTGCTCACTGATAATTCTGTTGCTATTGTTCTGCACACGAGCTGGGAGAGTGATTAAGATATATCTGCCACCAGCATGATTCATCCAACAGACATTTTTTACTGAAGTGACCTTTAGATAAAGATGACTGAGCAACTAGGCAGGGATATTAACCTCTACAAACAGTTCCCAGCTAACAGATATCTCTGCTGGAAATGGCAACCAACCTTTTAAAATTGTTTTTAATTTTATTTTGATGTAGGTAAATTAAAAGGCACAAAGCAAATGGTGTTCCTCAAAAAGACACATGCTGGAAGCCTCAGATGCCCTCATTAATTGCACCCTGCAAGAAGATTTATGGATGTATTTTGTTGCTTTACTCAAATCTGTGGGATTCTGAATATTCCATGTGATGTATGCAACTGCCAGCCTACATGGCAGAGAGAGTGGCAGACTGAGATGGGTTTGCTCAGACTGCCTAGCACATGCTACAGGATCAGGGCCTCTGCATGTACAAAAGGGCCTTCTAGCAAACTGTGATTGATCATCAGCTCCCACTGAAATCAGGGCCTGTCAACTCCCACTGCAGTTTCAGATTAGTCTCCGCCAAGACCCCACACTTGTTTTCAAGAACTAGCATTCCTGCAAGGCCTCACCACAGGGCTTTCAGCCCTACAACCATTACTAGTGTTATTAAGACATGCATCATAGGAATGTGCAGACACTTAATTATTAAAAGTGGATCAGTATTCTGGGGAAGCAGTAGTCCATGCTGAAGACAAACTACTCTGAACAACAGCATTTTAGCTCTGAAACACTCAGTCATGCTTCCTAAAGAAGTGTGTAGAGCCCCTTTCTCTTCTTTCTGAAGCTTATTCAAATCAAACTCCACAGCCACATACTTATACTGAGGGTACAAAGGCAAACATTTCAAGCTGACCAAGATAATCAATAATAATTGTAATGCTATTCATCTCAAAAACATTCTATAAACTTAACTAAATACAAACTAAGGAGCAGATGTATTAGGAGCATGCTGCAAAGTCGTATCTTTTAGAAAAAACCAACAAACCACCAAAAAAAAATAACCAACCCACAACAAACCACAGCTCTACCTTTCAGGTCAGCAAGTCAGTTTCACCAGTATTACACAGATGCATAAACGCAGCAGTATACTGGTCAATTTCCACCAAGAAACAAATTTGTAGCAACATTAGGCGCTTAGACCCCACTTGCAAGGGAAAATAGGATGGTCTCTTAAAGAGATTTTGTTTTGCCACACTTTCTTTTAAGCATCCACCAACTCACGACAAAGCATTTTAGTTCAAGTAGAATGCCTCTGCTTCAAGCAGACCTGCATGCTTCTGCAAGAGAAACAAGCAGTTCTTCTTGGTTGCCTCGAAATTAGCTCAGCTACAGAAGCAACCTGAACTCCAACCTGCCTTACACATCAATTAAAAAATTGACAGTTGAGCTATGCCTGAAAAGCCATTAATGCAGTAACATGAGGCTGAACAAAATCAGCTAAGCAGCACCTGGACTGAAACTGTGGATGAAATGGTTGTTACAGCCAGTTATCAATCAGTTGACTTGAAAACCTAGTACTCTGACCTGAAAAACAATAAAAACCCCTGGTCCAATGAGACTTATTCCTGCCCATGGCAAGGTGGGTGAACTAGATGGTGTCTGACGTTCCTTCCAACCTAAGCCATTCTACAATTCTGTGAACCTTCACTCTTCAAATTTTGCACATGGAAACAGACAAATGAATTCTCCTACAACTTCTAAGTTTAGGTACAGCTGCTGTACAGTATCAGCAGCCTTTACAACTACCTGAAAGGAAGTTGTAGAGCAGCAGGGATCAGTCTCTTCTCTAAAGTCACTAACAATTGGATAAGAAGAAATGGCCTCAAGTTGCACCAGGAGAGGTTTAGATTGGACATTAGGAAAAATCTAACTGAAAGAGTGGTCAGGTATTGCAATAGGCTGTCCAGGAAGTGGTGAAGTCACCATCTCTGGACATGTTCAAAAAATGTGTAGATATGGTGCTTGGAAGCAAGGTTTAGCGGGCATGGTGTCACTGGGTTAACAGCTGGGCCTCTCTGAGGTATCTTCCAACCTTACTGATTCTATAAGCAATAAACCTGTTGTAGTAAATACAATCCATGTGCTCCAAGAAGCAGCACAGATATTCACTGCAGAATCAGACAAACAGCTGTCCTCTCAATATGACTGCCATGAATAACACACATTTATAAAGTTTTGAATCTGAGCAAACAGTGTAGATGTCTGACAAAACAGGAAGACAGCTGCTTCATAGTTCATTAGCAACTTTTCTCTCCAGAGTGAAAAGTCTTAGCCCAAAAAATTAAGTTGAATCCATTTACCTCCCCAGAAAATAGCCCTAACCAGGAAAACGCAGTTACTCACTTAGTTTGGGATAGTCTTCCAGTAGGAAATTCCACTTTCTGGTGTTCATATCTGCAACAGTTAAAAACACCTCTCACAAGTCTCTTCTTAAAAAGATTGAATTCTCTTTCAGTACGAAGATGGCTATCCATCCCTACTCCCTGCATTTCAGAACTGCTTTAAAAGAATTCTTACCTTGTCCAGCAATCGATTCTTCTCTGTCTGCTTCACTTTAAGAAAAACAGTTTGAAGATGACTTCTAAGGTATGAGCACACATCTAGCACTGGTGGTTTCACCAGAGCAAGCCAAAGGCAGCTCCCCTAATGAATCACTAACAAAACTAACTGCCCAAAGATTTTGGCAACCACCTTCTCATCTGAAAGAAAGGATGAAGAATGTGCACAAATGCGTTGCTATTAGTTGACTAAATTCTTGACTCAGTAACAGAATTGCTTACAACTGTCCCTTTGTACCCTAAAGATCACATGCTCAGGATGGTACAGAAATTCATCAATACATGAGTGGCTGACTTGTCTGGCAGGTTTGTCCCTGGATAATACCTGCCTACAACTTCCAGAGAAGGTATGGAGCATTCACAGTCAACTCAAAGGTGGCACCTTGACTACAGAACAAGAACTCCAGGAATGTTCCCCATACCGTCACTGACCTGCAGAGACACTGCACAGGTCACCTCACAGCTCCATACCTCATTTCCTACATTAGAAGTGGGAAAAACTGATATTTACCACTGAAATCTTAATGCCAACATAAGAAGTGCTCTACAGTTCCACTTGCCTCCAAAGTATCAGTAAAGTTGTTGGTAAACTCAATCTGCTCAAGCAGCGGCAGCCATTATACACCACAGTAAAGGAGGAGAAACAAGACTGTACAACTGAATTTGATAATAAAGACAAGAACTTACATATCTTCTCCATACTGCTGGCAAATTGTCAACACATCCCACCTCAACAGTAAATGTAACCATGCTGAGTTACATTTACTGAAATAAATGTACCAACTTGGCTAGCAGGCCCAAAAGTTTTTTGACACGAAGTAAAGTGCAGGACACACACAGCACTACACCAGCACTAGAGAAGACCCCAAAATCTTCAACAAAGCACATCCTCTCACACCTTCTTTCAGAAGGGTGCATCTCACAATCTCTCTCGTCTAAAACATGCAAAAGCACACTCACCAACATCATTAGAATAGAGCAGAAACAACCAGAGACTCACCATAATTTCTTGAATCCATCTGTTTGAACACTCCGATCACTTCTGCGGAATAGCCAATATCAACCTCAAACCGCAAGCGAGAGATCAGCACACACTTCCCTTTGACAAGGGCTGAGGGTTTCTTCCAGTTCTTACACGTCTTCAGGAGGGATTTCACATCAACTGTACTGCCAACAAAATGAGAGCTTGATGCCAAGTCAACTGCATTTTCTCCTTCCAGCGGTGCCAGAATTACTGACGAAAGTTGATTTGCTGCTTCCACTAGGGAGACAAACATGAGATAAAGAATTAACAGCAACGAACACAGAAACTAAAGACGCACAGGATGCTTTGGGAATAGAAAGGAAAGAGGATGACAAACAACAATGCTCCTTCATGTTTGAAAGGCATGCCGATTCTCTGCTTTCACTCACAGGGACAAAGAATAGAGAGAGCAATGGCCTGGAGGAGCAGATTGGTGGGATTTCCCACAGAATACAGCAAGTGTAGAGAGAACACATGACACTACATAAAGTCCTGTTCAGCACTGTCGCTGCACTAGGGTCCCTCTCTGTCAGCAATCCCATGACTCACTAGGCAAGGGCAAGTAACATGCAGAATCATATCAGCAGTAAACTGCACACAGCCATGCAGCATTTTCACTTGCAAAGCTGCACAGACAGGGGCATGGTGATCAACAGTATGTACCTGAAAGGATGGGAAGATTATAAGTAAACTTATCTAGGAAGATTGCTGTATATTGACAATACACGTGTAGGAAGAATATCAGGAAGGAATCTAGTCCAAACTCCTAAATCTCCTTCTTACAATTTTTGTCCATACCCTTTCATTTTACTGTGTCTTATGGATGGACTTGTACTTGCTTTCAGTCACCTGCATTCCTATCTTACTAATCACTAGTAACCACCTGTCATGATGCCAGTGCATAAGGAGAGAAGGAACACAGCATTTTAGTGGTTAGCCTGAGACCACAACTATCCACACTAATAAACGTTTGTTCCACTTTTCCCTGTGTCTCTCTGCCAATCTACTCTGATACGCTGTCTTTCTCATTATAGCTAAACTGTGATGGTTAAGCAACAAGAACCATTTTTATCTTTTATTATTTCAGCACCAAAATAGTGAGGTTCATCCCCAAGCACCTACCCAACTGATAGGTGCTACAGTAAAACAAAGATTCACAAACATCTCTATCGTAAATGTTAGACTCGAGCGCAGGGGACCACTAAGCACATTCTGCCTCTATTTACTTGCAGACAGAGGAAACATCCTCTATCTGCTAGCTGTTTAGAGTAATTCCAGGTAAACCCAGTCCTTTAAGCATTGAGCTTAAAGGACTCTGATTCTTTATAAATGGTCAAACTTACTGGCATGCAAAAAAAAAAAATAAAATACAAAATTTAAGTTCAGCAGTTAAGATTTGAAAAGGGAAAAAAAAAGTGAGAAAGAAGGAAATTCATACTTTCTTCCTAACCAGTTAATAAATTTGGGTGAAATGGTTATTTATTTTAAAATAAGCACTTGCAGAATAAACACAGCATTTGAGACTTCCACTCCAAAGAAAGTTTAAGAGCATCAAGAGAAAGTAATTTTTAAAGTAGAGGACTACAAAGGGACCAATGTCAACTCTCTCTTCTCAATATAGCAACTACAAGATTTTAGATGCTGCTGTTGTAACATTACATTTAGATGTCGCCTCTACAACTACTACTCAAAGAAATTGGAAAAAACTCCATAATTTTTATTTCAGTATCTGTTTCTGGGCTTGATTGTGTTTTTAATTCATAGTACAAAGAAATGTAATACAAGACATAATTCATAACAAAATTAACAAATGGGAAGCTCAAAAACAATTATTCAAAGTAAGGGCCTCAAGTCAGTTCCCTTTTCTCAGGGTATTATTACCCCAGTATCTCTGCCCAGTGTTGAACACATATTGTCTTCAATAGTCAACAGGAACTTTCCTTGGGGAACTCAGCTTTAAGGAAATAAAGCCCAATTTCTAAAAACCATGTCTTCATTTGCAAGCTCCTTGGTGCATAGACACTGTATCTCATCTGTACTTGATATACTTCAAGCAAACCAGTAGTATTTGAATTATAAATGTGTGGCAACCCACATGGGAAGCTAAAATACCAGCACTCAACTGTGGGCTTTTCAAAGTGCTCAACACAGACCTGATTCTGCTCCCACTGAAATCAATAGTGATTTATCACTTGCTTCAATACAATGTGCTTTCGAAAAGCTTATCTGAAGTGTTTTCCTCTATCATCTCTCAATCTTTCCAGAACAAAATTACTGGAATGAAAAAAACAAGATAAAAGCATTCTTGTTGTGCCAAAAAAGGCAAATTCATTTTCAGTGTGAAAGCCCTACAGAATTACCCTTTTTCCGTTTCTGACACTCAAAATTAACAGGAAAAAGTATTAGGGAAAAAAAAAGGAAAGAAAAGAAGATATGTTAAAAAAGAAAATAAATGATCCTAGAAATTAAGTTATTAGCCAGGGGAACACACTAAGTTCTCAATACACAGAATCATTCAGGTTGGAAAAGACTCCCGGTATCGAGTCCAACCCTACTCTACAAGTTCACTCCTAAACCAGATCCCCCAGCACCACATCTAAGCATCTTTTAAACTCATCCAGGGATGGTGACTCAATCACCACCCTGGGCAGCCCATTCCAGTGCTTGACCACTCTTTCTGTGAACAATTTCTTCCTGATCTCTAATCTAAACCTACCTTGTTGAAGCTTGAAGCCATTCCTTCTAGTTCTGTCATTAATCACGTGTGAGAAGAGACTAGCACCAACATCTCTACAATGTCCTTTCAGATAGTTGTAGAGAATGATGAGGCCTCCCCTTAGCCTCCTCTTCCTCTAACTAAACAGCCCCAACTCTCTCAATCTCTCCTGAGATTTACTCTCCAGGCCCTTCACCAGCTTTGTTGCTCTCCTCTGCACGTGCTCCAGCACCTCAATGTCTCCCTTATACTGAGGTACAGATACATATTAAGTAACTACACGGATTTTTCCCATGATCAGGCTTGTTGGTTGCTGAAAAATTCAGCAATGACAGAAAAAGTTAAACCTATGCTTTGCATTTCGATGATATGAAAAAATAAGTTATCTCTAATCACCTACAAAGTGTTAGAAAAATATTGATCTAAACGCTAAAAGATGGACATTGTGTTTCAACAGCACTACTTTTATTAGAGAAAACCAAAGCTGAATAATAATTATGGAACGTAGAGGGAAGAGATGAATTCTTTTTTACTTACTGAAAACGCTGTAATCGTCCAGGCTGAAATTCCATTTTTTCAGAGCAGGATCTAAAATGGGGCAGGATAATAATAAATTGGGGTAGGAAAAAAGTGAAATGTTCATGTGAAGTAAGGGAGAATTCAATCTGCTCATGCAAACTTTGAAACATATCTGAAAAACAGGTCGTCCAAGTTTACAGCTATAAGATACCAAAAAAGCTATCAAGCACATCAATACTACAAGAATAATGCAGCCACCATTCACAGGGAGCAGCAACTCACAGTGGGGAAAGCTAAAGTAGAATATAACAAACAAAGGCAGTGACGAAAGATCAGAAACTAGCCAAAAGGTGAAGACTGCATTGTTCTCAGTAACCCCATCGACACAATCAGCTCGTCAACTCTGAACCACAGCTGAAGTGACCCATTTTCCTATACCAATTCATTAATAACTTCTCTTCCTTTACCCCTAAAAGGCTCTGGGCCAGCTGCCTTCACTAAGTTCTCAAAGTACTGTTCATGTAAGGCAGAGCTTCCAATTCCTTGGCTAAATCCAAGTTCAAGGTATTTATGTCCAGAATTTATTACCAATCTCAGCTGTCTATCAGTCCCCCATGTTCCATCCCAACAGTAGCTGCACTGCCAAAAGTAAATAGAAACTGCAGTTTCGACAGACACTGAAACCTCAATCCACTGTAAAAGGTAGATATGAGGAAACAATTCTTACCATAGCTTTTGCTTGGTATCTTCTTGAAGACAGTAATGAGTTCAGGATTATAACCTACTTCAACCTGGAATCGGTTTTCCCCATATTTCACACATTTTCCTTTTGTAACACTACTTGCTTTCTTACAAGAGGGAGCTTCAGAGGTGGCATTGGTCAGCTTCTGCATCCTGCCACTGTCCTGAGAAACACCACCTCCGCCTCCTCTTTCTGTTGGTCTGCTGTTTATTTGCATTTCTGAATCATGCAGGGTGGCACTGTTTGGTGGTGAAACATATTTTATGGCAGATTTGTTCTGACTTTGTAAATCTTTACTACTGTCAGGGTGCCCATTACCAGTTAATCTAGGATGAGATGGTTCTGTAGGGTTTTTGAAAGCTGGGTAGCACTTGGGCTGCTGGAATTCACCAAGATTAATTAAAGCTTGTTCTCCATGATCCTGACCACCAGCATCTAAATAATGTTTATGGGAACAGATTAGAGAATTTGAGATGGTTGTAGGGAACTGCTTAATGCCACTTGTTTGTTCTAAAACCTCTGAACGGTTCTTTTGTTGCTCCTCATGTGAACCAGCCATCTGCTGGTTTGCAATATAATTATTATAATCTTTCCGAAGACAGCTCTTCTGCTCTGTGGGATTGTTTGAATTCTTCTGGTGCTGGTTACTGAACCTGACATGATTGTTTTCTTCCTTAAAGTTTCTTTGATTACTCGGACTCCACTCTTCCACCTGAGATCCAGCAATCCCCACTTGCCCACCTTTCTGGGCTGCTAGCCTCTCTGCTCTCCTAGCCAAAGCCCTCTGGCGGTTCTCTTCAATTCTTCTCTTTTGTTCCTCTGTAAGGCCTGAAGACATCTTCAACAAGTAAAAAAATAAATCCAAATTGATACTTTATTGGGAATTTATCACAAAGGTACCTTCTCATTCAGGAGTGGAAGCCAGTCTACAGCAAAAACAAAAAAAAAGGGAAGGAAAAAGGGACAAGAGTCAGGAATTTTCAACTCTGTTCCTCCTCAAAATCCTTATTGTGCCAATAACTCAATATTATTAGGGACACAGTATTAATGTAACTTATTCTACACAAAAACTTAGTAGTACAACAAAGCTGTCAGAACAATGCTGAGCCATTACTGGCGAACAAGTGCTGCTAACATGGCTTCACATGCCAGTCTCCCTTTCCATGGGCAAAGGAGAAAACCATCATACTGCTATGATTGTGAATGCTGTTCTCCACAAATCCCAGAGAACTGATAAAATTCCTGAGCACAGAGACACACTGCCCTGTAGTGCTAGCCTTGCAAATACAAATGTAGGCAAATCAGTACATCTCTACACAGACCTAAAATCACAGGATTGTTTAGGTTGGAAAAGATCTTCAAGGTCATGAAATTCAACATTAACACTACCAAACCCACTGCTAAAACATGTCCTTAAACTCCGTATATACACGGCGTTTAAACATGTCCAGGGATGGTGCTTCAACCTTCTCCCTGGGCAGCCTGTTCCAACATACGACAACCCTCTCAATAAATAAGTTTTTCCTAATTCTAATCTGAATTTCCGCAGCACAACTTCATGCCTTTTCCTCTTGTCCTATCACTTGTTACTTGTAAGAAGAGACTGATATCCAGCTCTCTACAACCTCCTATCAGGCTGTTGTAGACACCAGTAAGGTTTCCTCCTTTTCTTCGTGCTCAATAACCCCAGCTCCCATAGCCACCCCTCCTAAGACAGGTTCTCCAGACCCCTCACCAGCCTTGCTGCCCATCTTTCCTGATCAATTATTAAGTGTCTCGCAGTATATAACACATACTGAACCCCAAAAGGGCGGTCAGCTCCTGTTCTGAGAACCATCCACTCTCAAATCAAAGGCCTTCTGGTATACGTGAGGCTCCCACCACATCTCCCAGCAGCTGCCTTAACTCCATCCACTCCCAGCCTGTGTCCCAGGGACTGCGCGCCTCGTCCAGCTCTCGGGACCCTCAGCATTGCCCTCATCACCTCGTAAGAAGCGCGGGTAGCCCCTTGCCCACTCCTCTCCCACACTCCAGCCTTCCCTGTCCCAGACCCCACCGAGGCCCAACACCACTGCACTTCACTGCTCCGGGGCCATACCACGGAGCGCGGTCTCTCCCCTCTGCCGGGGGTCTCCGCTACCGCTCGCTCCGTGCTCAGCCCCGACCCACCCGCTTCCCCCGTCCCGGGTCAGCCGCTCACCCACCGCCCGGCAGCGCCCGCGGCCGCCGGAAAGCGCGCGCGCCCACCAAACTACAAGTCCCAGCAGCCCCCGCTCACCGCCCGCCGGGATATGGATAGGGGCGCAGTGCACGCTGGGAAGCTTAGGGTTGTTTTCTCGTGGCGCCATGTTAGGGGCGGGTGGGGGTGTTGTGTAGGGCGCAGTTCAACAGGAGTTGCGGCAAATCATGAGAAATGGTGAAAACCCTGTTGTCAGCGAAGAGAAGGCTGTTAGCAGTGGCTGCAGTTGCTATAAAGCAACCTCTGTAAAGGTGGCGATGAAGGGTTGTCCCTGGTGACTGGCAGAGGGGAGATGTCAGAGCTGGCTACAAGGGCTTAAAAGAGGATCTGGGAAACTACAGGCTCATCAATCTTACTCCAGCCCTACGGAAAGTAGTAGAGTGAGGCTTACTAGAAATTATCACAAGCAAAGCAAAGCAATTCTGGAATACCCAACACAAGAAGGATGAGGATCTGTGAGAGTATGTCCAGAGGAAGGCCATGAAAATGATCAGAGGAGTGGAGCACCTTTGTAGGGAGGACAGGCTGAGAGAGTTGGGGTTGGTCAGCCTGAAGCAGAGAAAACTTCAAGTGACCTTATAGCAACCTTCCAATACCTGAAAGGAGCCTATAAGAAGGCTGGGGAATAACTGTTCACAAGGGCATGTAACAACAATAGGATGAGAGGCAGTGGTTTGAAGTTAGACAAGAGCAGATTTAGGCTGGGTATTAGGAAAAGGTTCTTTAATATGAGGATGGTGGATCACTGAAACAGGTTGTGTAGAGAGCAATCACTGGAACAACCTCCTCAAGGCCATGGTGTGGTCCCCATCACTGGAGGTTTTAAATACACTTTTGGACAGGGTGCTTGATAAAGGGTCCATTTCCCACAAAAGGTTTGACTGGATGATTTTTCAAGGTCTCTTCCAATCTGGAGTGTTCAATGAGTCTGTGAACACCTTCATAATAAGTTAATTAATCATATTTGCATCAACTAACTATGGGCAACCTGATCTAGTTGAAAATGTCCCAGCTCATTGCAGGGAGAATTGGGCTAAAAGACCTTTAAAGGTCTTTTCCAACTCAAAGCATTTTATGAGTCTGTGACATTCTGAATAGTTTCCCAGCGTTTTAATTATACGCGGATATTGATTATACATATCCCTTCCTGGACAGTTGTGATCCCCATGTGCACAATCAGAGCAGTAGTTGGGAAGAAAGCAGAGAAAAGACCCTGGGGAGCATCATAAACCTCTCACATCTCTGACTTTTGCTACCTTGCCCGGTGGCAGGTCTGGATCTGCAATCCCTGTCCCCAGATGCCATTTTCTCCAACCTGACAGACCCCCTTGGCTGAGGACACTGAAGCCAGCTGGCTTTTAACAGTTTATTCATTCTTTTCTCTGCTGGTTAATTAGAAAAGGTTATTCTTAAATTGTTTCCTGATTAAGCAGCAGTGACTGCCATTAGTCAGGAGCATATCAGCCCAAGAAAAGGCAGGCAGGAAGAGTGAGGTGCGGCTCCATACACAGAGTGGCAAACACGCCACTTTCAAAGAAAGCCATAAAGCTGAGGTTCAGGTGCAGGGTTTTGTCCCAGCTTCTCTTAAGATAAAAGACCAAAAGTCAAACCTTTTTCAAGATTCAAGACCCACTCTTATGCAGAGCAGTTTTGCTGGGAAAGGATACTCAGCCAGTCCAGTTCTCTGTCCAGTTCCTCTGCTGCTGCCCTTTTTCTCCATGGAAGCCAGCAGACTCCTGGTGGCTACATAGCAAAGAAAGGAACAGATGAGAGAGCATTTTTTTTTCTCCTTGTCACAACTGCTGCACAAAGTTACACCAGATCCCAATGTCACATAAGGTGGAGAGAGAGAGAGAGAGAGTGCATGCAGAGCATGGGGAAAAAACCCCAAACAACAGAAAACTTGAGGAAAAGCAGAGAAAGGTCCCTACTGGAGACTGTCCACAAATTGTGAAAGTAATGAGAGCAGAGCATTCTTTGCAGAGAGCTCTTGGGCTGCATGGTCAGGCAGACACACAGACAGACGTTGAAGCATTTGCTCCATATGGCAAAATTTCAGCGAGGCACAAGGAACGGCCCATCCATGCAGAGAACAGACCTACAAAATGAGAGGCCATTTGTGAGCAGTTTGCTGGTAGCACTCCAGGCATCCTTTCAGTCAGAACATGCTTCCAGCAGTAACTTGGACTCACCATCCACGTACTGGGTCGGGGGCAGAAATGCAGTACAACAAACCTGGGAGGACTGGGAAGTAGGGGTTAGCACATCCCAGCTCTGCTGCAGAGGAAACAGTTCCTTCAATTCCAAAGAAACACTCTTAACAGTGAAAAAAGAAAATTGGGTTCTCAGTGCTGTTCTTACCAGGACATTTCCACCACTTGTATTGTGCTCTGAATGTCTTCTCATGGTCTGAGCTGGCTGGTCCTGTCTGCTGGCTCCCAGATGAGGGCACAAATGTACAACTTGGTCTTTTCCAACCTAAACAATTTTATGATTCTTGTATAAGCAGCAGCTAATATCTGAAAAACAAGTGACCCAAGACCTTAGAGCTATCTCACTGATTGTCCTCCTAAGGGTTTTGAGCTGCTCTTAAGAGGTCCAACTGCTGTCATATAGAATGTATTCACCCCACTCCACTGACTTGGTTCTCCAAATGGAGAATGCTTACTCCCTTTATCTGGGATATCCTGGATGTGTGTCCAGCCTGTACTCTCTGCTGGGGCTGAATTGCGTACCAAGGTGGTGTATGTGGCAAGGTCATCCAACAGACAACTGGAAGTCAGGCCAGGCTAAAAGCCCTGAGATACCCCAGCTTCTTGGAGAGTTTTGGTAGACCACACTGAGCTCAGAGACACCATTACCAGTGCCCAAATGCACCCATCTTTGACCAGCTGTGTCTAGTTGCGTCTTCTAAAATAAATTAATCTTGAGCCATTTCAGTTCCTTCCCAACCAAAACCTGGCAAGCAACTGGACATACAAGTCTGTTCATCAAACAAGGTCTTAGGGCAGGAAAATCAGATAAAGGCCTCTGGTCTGGCAGAGCTGCTTCTGGTTGAAGAAAATCTTTTCTGTGGGCTACCAGGGTCTGACCTGAACAATTTTTACAGTACCTGTCCTCAGTAAGCTGCAGGGTCTTTCCTCTGCTCTTGTTTGAGGTCCTTAGTGAGGTCTAAGCTTCCTACAGAGACCCAGGCTTAGATGGCCATGAGTTGCTTGAGACTGGAGGGATGCTGTCTCTGCATCACCATCCATACCAGTTCTCCTTGGATTTCTTTTAATATAGAGAGGTGCTAATCTTATCTAATTTTCTCTGCCATCAGGGCACATCAAGGACCATGTCCTGCTGGGCCAATAGTGCCTTAACGGTGGGGAAGGTACTTTTGTCTTAAAGCCTGTGTTGCAAGTGCTTAAAACATCTAGAAAACAATATGGATGTGTTCCTGTGTGACTTGGTCTAGGTGATCCTGCTCTGACAGGGGGATTGGACTGGATGATCTTTCGAGGTCCTTTCCAATCCCTAATGATTCTAGGATTCTGTGATTCTATAAGTCCTTTTCCCTTTGTCTTCGTAGCACCAAGGACAAAACCTGGAGTTTGCTGAATCCGGCTGCCCTTGAGACTCTGATGAAATAGAACCCCCAGAGGCTTTTCTGTGAGCTTTGCTAGCTTGAGAAGGTTGCTTCCTACTCCAGCTGCCACCTCAATGAAGACCACTTCTTTCCTTTTCCCTGCTCTGTGGCCACCCAGTGCAAGAAAAATTAGTCACCATCTACTCTTTTGAAGCAGCCTCTTTATTGATGCAGCTTTCTCTTCCCTGGCATGCTGAAGCCTTGCTTTTGTTTATAGTACAACCCCTCCAACACATTGCAGGGTCTCTCTTCTGCCTTCTGTCCTTCTTGGCTGGATTTCTCTACAGTCCAGAGCAATGGTCTGCACAGCACATGTTCTCCACTTTGCTGCCAGGTTGCTGCTGCGCTCACAGGGCTGCTGCAAAGTGGAGCCCACATTTGTTCTTTCAAGTGAAAGAATAAATTCTTGTTCTTTCAAGTCCAGGTGTGAGGGGCAGTTCACTGGCATCCAGAACAATGATTTTAAAGAGAAAAACATCCCACAACCTACATTGAGATACAAACAGTGTTTACAGAGCTTCTTCCTCACCAGCATTTAACACTGTGAGCTATGATCCAGCTGAGACGAGTGCACTAGCGATGTGGACTCTCGGATGACTTGTAATATACTTAAGACAAGGGCAGACCACGTTCCTCTGCTCTACATAACTGGGTATTTTTGTCCACGTGCTGAACAAAACTTTAACTTGGTGGAACATGGTTGAACTGGCAGAAGGGTGCAAAGTTAGACTGAGAGAATTTACATGCATTCCTTTGGAAACCAGGCTAAACAAACCAAAGTGGCTCTGTGCTGCTTAGTTGCCAGGTGGGGTTAAACCACGACAATTTCTCAGTTCTGTTCTGAAGCTTAAATTACTGGCCTGGTTTTTAAGATCAGAATAATAAGCTAGTCTTATTGTCTTAGTATTGGTGTGAAGCCAACTTTTGAGATTCTGTTTCCTAGACACAGTTGTCTTCCCTTTTTCTTCCTGATACATGAGAGACTCAGAAAAGTGGACAAACACTTTAAGCAGGAACATCAGAGGTCACTGATGTCAAGGAATTGACTACCAACTTAATTTTGGCCCTTGCACAAGAGTAATATCTCTCCTTAGAGGATCTGACAATATTCTGTAGACTTAGAGGAATTGGCAGAGCAGCTCTGGACTTCTATGAAATGCAATATCTAATGTTAAAGGGGTTTCCAAGACCCAGAGTTGTGGCATGCCCAAGACTTTCCCAAAAGCCCTGAATTTACAATGGGTTCAGATACAACTGCTTGCCATTCCTTGCTGTCATTTAGATGGGAGCAGCATAAGACCACTGCTTTAATTTGGAACATGGTCTCAGCACAGGACTTCACTTCACTTCACCAATGATGCAAGAAGGTTGTTCCTATCTTAGAAACCTCCATGAATGCAGTGTATGGAAAGAGAGCCAGAATCTGGCCTGGGCAAACAGCACACTTCAGTGTGTGCTTAAGCTTGTTAAGTCTCCTCCTTCAACAGAGATGATTTTCCTTTGTGTTTGAAGTCACATCTGCTGTGGAAGCAGGGAGTCTTAAAGTGATTTGTTTGTTATATTTTGTATGGCAGCCTGATCTAGACAACACTTGCTGTCAGTTGCAGTATTTTGCTACCAGCTTGTCTTGGTGACTTCTACTGGGCTCCTTGGGATGGCAATTACTCCACAAAGGGTATAACTGGAAGTGTCAGAGCTTGTGAGGCGCTGCTCCAGCCTGCTTGGGCGATGCTGCATGTCTCTCATTAAAAATAACAAGGGTCATAGGCAATGGGAATTCAGATGCCTTTATTTAGGGGGTGCGTATTTCCCCATTTTAATCACAGTCAAAATCGTGATAGCTAGATCCTGAGAAACAGCTACAAAAGTTCTGTTTAAATTAATGTGACTACAGAAAGCAGATGCTCATCAGGTTAAATAAGGAATTTAATTAGCCTTCATTTTATCTTGTTTTCAGCAATATGATGACAAATTACATCTTAATAAAATAACATTAGGGAGCAGTACAATTCCAGTGCTTCAGGAAATGAGAAGCAGTATAAGTTACAGGCCTCTTCCCATTGAAGAAGTCAGTCTCATTCAGAAATCTGACATGATGTTAAGATGGATAATGTTTCAGCAAAATCATCCTCTGGCATTTAGAGAGATTTGACAGCCACTTTGAGCTGGAAATAGGATGAAGGGGAGAAGGAAGTGGCACGATAATGCTATTAATATTTTTTATTCCTGGGGTGGCACAGGTGTGCAGGGCTCTTTACCAGTGAACAAGAAGAGTTGTCCTTCCCCTAGAAAGGCTATATCTAAACATAGACATTGTACACTGAACAACAAGTAGTGGGGTTTATGTTTGTCATGTAGCTCTGAATGTGTCCAAATTCAATTACAAACTTGCATTTGATCTACAAAATCAGTTTCATGTAACATTATGAGAACAGGTCTTGCCTCACTCTGAGGAAGATTCTTGAAGGATCCACAGAAATTTTGCTCCTGTCATGATTTGAAGGGTGCACAAGTTTCTCTAAGTTCAGTTATAACTTCTGGAACTCAAGAAACCAGTGTGGTTTGGAATATTTCTGTCCAGTAAAAAGCATTGCAAAACACAAGAGTTATAACAATAAAGGATGATGATATTTAGCTTCATTATTCAAGAATGCAAGAAATACTCATCCCATTCATTATGGTTGTCCGCTGAATCCTTTCTTTTGTCTGTCCCAGGGAGCAGATACGTGATTTAGGTATCGAGGGATCTTGTTTTAGGAATCAAGGGATCACTGTCCACTATAAAATGCAGTTTGATCCTGAGTATCACTTGCTGATCATATGTTTTAGGAATCAAGACATAGCCGTCCGCTATGAAATGCAGTTTGATCCTGAGTATCACTTGCTGATCATATGTTGTAACAACTGCTATTCCTAGTGGTTTCTTTGACATTTTTCATCTTTGAGATTCAGTGGTTGCTCTATAGCACTTCGATTAGGGAAGAAGGAAAGTGTAATAGTTGTCTGAGTTGGATCTGTTGTCACACAAGTGTGCACATGTACACAGACAGTACACACAGGAAGTTTGTACATGTATACATACTTGTGTGCATGCAAATATAATGAATGTAGAGTAATTTTCTACATTCATGATCTAATATATTGGTCTGAAGTTATGCTGCTATTGCTGAGGACAGAAATGCCTCAGAAGTCATTGATGATTTGGAGTTCTCCTGCCAGTAGGGCAGTAGGCCAGTGAGGGTTGAAAGCTGTTTCTCTCTGACAGCTGTTCATGGGTATATGTGAAATGAGTTTATGATTCTTGACCCACGTCCTAGGAAACAGATGTCCATGCTACAAAACCCACCTTTGCGGTTTAGATCCTCACTAACTCCAACTAGAGAGACAGTGAAGAAGTCTTTTTTAGCAAACAAGAAATTACTTTTAAAATGAGTTGAGAAACCACTGAATCTGGAAGGATAAGGTTTTCCCTTCTCTCTATTGCTGGAAAAAAATTTGAAATGTATTGACCTGGAAAATCTACGCTCAGAAGCAGCAACTGGGTTTTCAGCAAGTCTCTTGTTTCCTTCCCTGTCGACCATCTGGATTCACTGTGACACAGAGAAATCAGGCATTGCCTCTGAGGTCAAGTGAAGTTGGAAATGGCCACCATTTCCATACATTTTTGCCAGGATATATGGTGCTGCCCCATGCTCTGAGAATGCTGCATACTGGATGTGAAGGTTTCAGGTCTGTAAGCAGTGGTAGGCATGACTTTTTCATTTGCAGAGCTGCTCGCAGAATTGGACTCCAAGCTCTCCTGGAGCAAATTGTGAATCAACGCATAAATCAAATCAAGCCACTGACTATGAGTGCACACTGTCATGCTGACAGACTTCAAGGCTAAAAGCAGTGGCATTCGTGTCTAGCAATGTCTAATACATCATATGTTTGTAAGGTGACAACTGAGTCCTGTAGGCAAAGACTAACCCTTGTATGCCCTGCAAATATTTTCCAGTCCACATACAAGTTAAAGACCAGGACTTGATAATCATTTGATGCAGCACCTGAACTCTCTGAACAGCAGAACAGGCAGTTTCTTCTGACTTCATGCATGCTGTCAGGTTCTATTTGTGTTCCTGGCACCGTGTGGTATTAATATTCCTCAAGGATGCAACCAACTTTTCCATAGGTTTTCCGGACTTCCATTAATTACTTAATTCGGTGCACAGTAATATAAGAAATGAAGTGTACTCCTGCAGGACAGCCATACTTCAGACAGGCACCAAGCTATTTCCTACTAGAACTGAAAACAAGTGAGAGAAACATATTCAGTCATCTCTGCTTTGTCCCTAATTTTTCAGCAACAAAACTGATACATTGCTAGGTACAGATCCCACTACCTGGGGTTTTTCCAGCTTGAGAAGTTATTAGTGTTTATTTGAAGGAAGAGGGGGAGAGAGAGAGAGAGAGTACATCTGGTATAAACCAGATTAAAGTATTGACAACCCCTAAGCAATGCTTATTCCAAGAGCAACCTCACTGCTATAATAGAAGTGCATTTTGAGTCACACCACTTTGCAAATACCTGGTGGGTCATGAATTCTTGAAGCTTAGCTCCTAGAAGAGAAAACAGGATTGCTAGGAAAATTAAAATATCTCAGATCAAGTTTATCTGATTAGAGTGTACCCTCAGCAAGTTTGCTGATGATATAAAACTGGGAGGATTGCCTGATTCACCAGAAGGCTCTGCTGCCATTCAACGAGATCTGGACAGACTGGAGAGCTGGGCAAAGGGGGAACCTAATGAAGGATAAGTGTAGAGTCCTCACCTGGGGAGGAACAACACTATGCACCAGTACAGATTAGAGGTTATCCTGCTGGAAAGCAGCCCCATTGTAAAGAACCTTGGAGTCCTGGTGGACAGTAAGTTATCCAAGGGACAGCAATGTGCCCTTGTGGCTAAGAAGGTGAATAGTATTCTGGGATGCATCAAGAAAAGTGTATCCAGCAGGTAAAGGGAGCTTTTCCTTCCCCTCTACTCTGCTGTGGTACAACCACACCTGGAGTACTGTGTCCATTTCTGGGCTTCCAAGTTCAAAAGAGACAGGCAACTGCTGAAAACAGTACAATGCAGGGCTAAGAGGATGATCAAGGGGCGTGAACACCTTTCCTGCGAGGAAAGGCTGAGAGAACTGGGGCTGTTCAGTCTGGAGAAGAGAAAGCTGAGAGGAGATCTTATTAATGTCTGTAAATATCTGAAGGGTAGGTGTCAAGAAGAAGCAGCTAGTCTCTTTAGAGTGGTGCCATGTGATAGGATCTGTGGCACTGGGTATAAGCTGGACCACAGGAGGTTTGATTAAGAAAAACATCTTTACTGTGAAGGTTATGGAGCACTGGAATAGGCTGCCCAGACAGGTTGTGGAGTCTCCTTCTTTGGAGACTTTCAAAACCTGCCTGAACATGTTTGGTTGTGACCTGCCCTAGGTGATCCTGCTTTTGCTGGAGGGGCTGGACTAGATTATCTCCAGAGGTCCCTTTCAACTCCTAACATTTTGTGATTCTGTGATTCCGTGATTTAGTAGGTGAGAAACTTCACAACCCCTGGACCTTGTTTTACAGCTGATGATTCAGAACCATCTTGGGTCACAGTAGAGTATAAATTGTGACATCTTGAATGAAGATTCAAAAATCAGGGTCTTGTCCCAGGCTGAGAAGCAAATAACTCCACTGTGTGCTGTGATTAGTCCTAGCTGGCACATTCAGTGGGAAGGGCATGGTTAAATACAAACCTTAAATACATATCTCCTGTCTCTCCTCTCAGTGTGGATGCTGAGTATTAGGTCCATGAAATATTAATAGTGTGTTAAGAGTACCCCTGCCTGATCCACAGATGATGTGCATCTGTCTCTGCTTTCAGCCACAGAGCTGAATTCAAGCTATGGTTGCTGGTGCTTTTCACTTGGAAGCCCACAGTGCACCCAGTAGCAACGCAGCTTTGCCGCAGGTGTTTGAGTATGGGCTCAGCTTCCTGAGCCAGGAACCTGCTGGAACCTCAGCTGGGTTCCAGCTTCCTGACTGTCACCCTGATGTGCATCAGCACTAAGGAACCTCTGTGTTATTTTCATTTAGTACATTAGTCTCCTTTTTGCCACAAAGCAGAATGTGAACAATAAGTTGGAGGCAATGTGAGAAGAGGTCAGGGGAATTCACAATAGCCTTCCAGCACGTGAAGAAGGCCTACAGGAAAGCTGGAGAGGGACTTTTTACTAGAGCATCTAGTGATAGGACAACGGGGGATGGCTACAAACAAAAAAAAAGGGTAGATTTAGTTTAGATCTTAGGAAGAAATTCCTCACTATGAGAGTAGTGAGGCACTGAAACAGGCTGCCCACAGACGCTGTGGATACCCCTGGAAGTGTTTAGGCCAAGTCGAATGGGGCCCTGGGCAACTTGGTCTACTGAGAAGTGTACCTGTCCATGGCAGGAGTTGGAACTAGATGATGTTTAGGGTCCTTTCCAACCATTTTATGTCTCCATGACCAGAGGAAACTGTGTAGCAGGAAGGAAAGGGGAATGCTGCAGATGCAAGCAGAAAGATCTTTAATGGCTTTACCAATATCCCATCGCTTTTCACATAGACACAGGGAGTTGAGCAGTGGCAGGTGGTGCAAGAAAATAGATAAATAAAATGTCAGTAGGATGGATTGTTCCGCACTTGAGCTTTTCTCATCTCACTGCCTATGTCCGCAGGTATGCAAAGATCGCACAACCAAGAGACTTGGTAATGACTCAGAAAATTTATACCACTGAAAATGAAAATTAATCAAAAAGAAAAATCTAGGAAGAGGGTGGTCAGAGAAGAAAACAAAATGAGATAGTTGGGACAGCAGTTTTGTGGGAACACATATTGCCATGAAGCAGCTCTGCATCAACATTTTTCTGTGCTAAGAACCCTTGTGGGTTTGATCTTTTTTTGCCTAAATGAAGGGTCCTCAAAAGGTGTCAGAGCTAGACAGGGGTGAGCTCAACAGCAGAGCCCCAACACATGATGGCTTCAGACAGAAAAGACAGTATCTCCCTCTGCACATGCTCCTGATTTCACACACCCAAACCATGTCAGGAAGGGCAGGGGGAGGATGTCTCTTAGGTTATATCTCTGTGCCAATTCTTCTGTGATTTTCCAACTTTCTGGTAAGCTGGTGTATCCAGAGAAGCTTTTCCCCTCTATGTAGTGCCACCATATAACTGAAAAAGCAGCATCCCAAGGAAGGAATTGTTGGTCTGCCTGCTCTGTCTCTTGCCGCAATGACCTCCAGGACTATAGCCACAGGCTTCATTTAGCATATGTCAGCAGCAGCTCCTCATCATCTTAATGTATATAAGCAAAATTGTTCCTGCAGTCCTGCCAGCTTGTGAACTTAGAATCATAGAATCATAGAACACTTTTGGCTGGAAGACCTTCAGGATCATCGAGTCCAACCTTTTCCTAGCCCTATCATCACCACTAAATCATGTCCCTCAGCACAACATCTACCCTTCTCTTAAACATCTTCAGGGACAGTGACTCAACCACCTCCCTGGGCAGATTATTCCAATACCTGACAACCCTTTCAGTAAATTCCTCCTAACACCCAACCTGAACCTCCCATAACACAGCTTAAGGCTATTTCGCCTAGCACTCACCACTAGGGACAACAAACAAACACCCACCTCTCTACAACCTCCTTTCAAGTAGTTGTAGAGAGCAGTAAGGTCTCCCCTCAATCTCATCTTCTCCAAGCTAGACAGCCCCAGATCCCTCAGCCGTTCCTCATATGACACAGTCCAAATCCTTTACTAGCTTGGTAGCCTTGTCTTTACCTTCTTCAGCACTTCAGTGTAGTGAGGGGACCAAAACTCAGGACTTGAGGTGTCACCTCATGAAAGCTGAGTAGAAAGGAATGATCACCTCTGCTCCTGCTGGCATCTCAGCAGACCCATGCCCATTCCCAGAGTTACCATGGGTAGCAAAATAACATGCCTGCAGGTGGCAAAAAGTGGTCCTGCACTGAACTAAATGCACCTCACCCCACTCACATACACACATCGTGTATTGGAAGAGGATGATGATTTGGAGCAGGGAAAATAATGGCCACCAGCTTCTCCAGTGGGGCCACAGCAAGCTTGAACGCATGTTCTTGCTCCTCCAGGTGTAGGTGAGGAGGAACCAGGGCACTATGCTGTCTGTTCTCTTGGCCTCTGTGCCTGGCATGGGAGCCATACTCAGGACCAGAGAAGTGGTAGAAGACCTATCCCTGAAAATATTCTAGGTCAAGCTGGAGTGACACTGAGCAACCTGATCTAGTTAAAGATGTTCCCACTCATTGCAGGGGCTTTGTCTAGATGACCTTTGAAAGTACCCTTAAAATTCAAAGAATACTATGCTTCTGTGACCACAGCAGTCTCAAGGGTGGGATGGCATTCACACTTGGCCTGTGTTTTGTGTGTGTGCACCTTCTTTTTTAGATTATGCTGGAAACATTTTTCCTAAGGCACTCTCTATCCTCCAGGGTCTCCTTTCCCTCTTCTCATATACACAAATGCAGGATCTTTGGTGCTTAGTCACTCTACTGTTCTTGCTGCTTATCGCCTCCAATGGGCATAATTCTTTGCTTGGGAGACCTTTGCAAGTTGCTGTGGAGGAGCTGTGGGCTGCTGTCATCCTATTTCCAGGGGGCAATAAATAGCAGCAGTCAAACTTGCATGAAGCAAATATTGTGTGACTTTTCAGCCATAAAGAGAGGGAAGAAAAACAAATATATACTGCATGTGTGCTTATTTGCACATCACACAAGGATGTGCAAATTGCTCTCAGAAGAGTCCTGCTATGAGGTAAAATAGGTCCCCACACGGTGTGTCACTGCTGACTCAACTGAAGGAATTCTGCCCATGCCTCAGTTTCCCTTTGCATATCAAAGGGCTCCCCACTTAGTTTAAGTGTCTTCAGGGACAGTTTATTCATACCCTCGGAGGGCAGGTCAGGAAGCCACAGATGTAAACTTGGGGGTCATGCAGGGAGGGAAGTGCTTCCTGGAGCTAATGGTGTGTGTTTTCCTCCTCTTGAATGAGAGCAAGTGTTGTCTGGGAGGAAGATTCAGGGAAACCACATTACACTTGAGATGGAAGGGACTGGTATTAGAGGCAGTCCATCACCACAGTCACTTTCAACTGACCTGGGAGTTAAAAAATCATCACCAGAGAGAGCTAAAGATTGTTAGTAAGGTAAAGCCCCTTCAACAGCAGGAAATTGCTGCCTATGTGCAGACACTGGCTCAGAAGCAAGTGCTTTTGATGGTTTTTTTTTTGGAGGCTATGGGACTGAATGCTTTGGTCTAGTGGGACTAGGTGATTAAGAGCTGCATGAGCCCAAGGACCAGAGGGGATTTCCAGCTCATGCACTATGAAGGTTCAGCCTACTGTGAAACCAGGCACACAGAGCTTTTGTGGAGGTGTTTGGCCCCTGGAAGCATCCATCCCTAAAATGCTCCTCCTGCCATAAAATGTAATTACAAAACCCTGTAACTACATAAACTTCTAAGTCAATTAATTATCTTGGCAAGACAATTTATAAAGTTTATGTTAAATAACATAAAGTCTGTTACAAAGCAATATATACAAGCCATCTCTGCACATAACAGTCTCTCACTGTGTGTCCTCCTGGGGCCCTGGGAGAGTGTGTCAATGCGATGCTCAAGCTCCCTTTCAAATACTGTGTCTGGGCCACACACAAGGTTTTCATTCTGAGGTACTATCAGGAGACCTCCCTTAGAAGTGCAATGGTCAAAAATCAACTATTGTTTCCACTGGTGTAGATCTATTAACTTATTCCACTTAGTGCTCCCCCATTTCTCTCTGATTTCATTGCTGATGGTACTCCACCTCCCACAGCCCTCCCTTTAAATCTATGCTTATCCTCTTATCTCAGTCTTATCTCTTCCTCATGGGTCCTTCAGTTCTTTCATTGACAGATGCTGTATTTCTCCGAGCAAAGAGAAGTCACTGAGGAGAGCGATACCTGCCAGTGAAATCTTCATATAAATATTAGTGATAGTTTCCTGTATTTCTGATGTGTGCTGGAACTTATTCAGGGCAAGAGAGAGAGGCAATACAGTATCTTAACAGACTGTGGGTTAGCCCAGTGTTTTGTACCCAACATTTCCAGACAGATCTGGAAACCTACTGGCTGCTGTGAAGATGATGTCGCCCCTACTTCTGAAGACCTAGTGTATGGAACCAGAGTAACTTAGGAGATAACTATTTAAAATGTTCTTGTCCTCATGTCTGTACCTTGGCCTCTGCCAACATGGAAACTTATATACTGCTGATGAAATGAACATTATCTGGTTTGTAAGTGACTTCACTGCCTGCATTATATTTATGAAGCATGTACCTGCTGATCCAGAAAAAAAGCTGCTGTAGCTGAGGATGTTATCTGGGCAGCCTAAGATGTTAAATCTTAAGACACAGATGTGTAAGAGTTTGGGGAAACTGTCTCAAATTTTGAAGATGTTTATTATACAGAAGCAGAGTTGTAGCTCTGGAGAGATCTCAGCTCAGCATAGGAGTCACAGGACTCATCTCCTGGATATCCTGGCATAGTATTACCATACATGACCCTTTTGTGCCACTGAATGGGCAGACATTCCATCCTTCCATACTAAGTTGTTTCATGTTTCCTTTTCCTGGCAGTGTTATGCCACAGGATAGTCATGATAGTGCTAAGGGGAATATCCTTAGTGTTACTGTCTGATCATGAATCTCAGTGGCTAAGCAAATGCCTGATAACATGCAAGATTGTCTCAGTTCACGTCTCAGGATCAGTCCCTAATGGGCTTATTTAACAACATTATTTTCTCTCTAAATCCCATGTCAGACAAATAAGAGATAGTTCTAGGACTGCTGCATGTCACTAAAATAACGTACATTTGAGAATGCAATTAGAGATTTGAAACAAATTTGACTTGACTCAGGAGAGTAGTGGAGTTATCCAAGGGACCTGTGATGATGTACTTTCTCTTTTTTTTTAATGTCTAAATTTTTTTTAAATTTCTATATTCTTTTCAAATGTCTAAATTCCAAGAATTGCTACATTCCTGGATAGTTTAAACCACTCAGCGTTTGGCTAAATGCCTTCTGAAGATATCCTGAAATGCACCATCTAGTGCAGCTGCTCTATTCAAGTCACAGTTCTGACTAGTCACCCAAGGGGACAAGGAATTCCTTTTGTAGGAGTTAGTGTAGGACTTGTTACCAAGCAAGCTCTATGTTTGGGGTTGTCTAGTCCTGAAGAGAGAGCTGTGGCTTTGCAAGTTTGAATTTGAAATCCAGATCCTAAAGGAGGAAAGGTGGGGGCTGTCTTCATCAGCAATTATATCATCTCTCTCACACATTCCTGCACATTGACTGGCCTCAAGACTGCTTGTAGAGAAAGCTCAATAAACAAAGACCTGATATTTTCCAAAGCCTGAGGAAAAAGTTGCACAGTTGTGCTTCTTTGCTTGATCTCTCGATTTTTCATAAAAGAACAATTTCCTCAGCTCTGTACCAACTCAGAGGCAGACCGTGATCCTCACAGGAAGAATCTAAGTGGAAGTTCAGTCCCTACTTCAGGAGAAAGCAATAGCTCAGGGACTCCCTGCCATGCTTTTTGCTGCAGCCCAAGACAGCAGATATACCTAGGCACAGCACTTCAGAAATTATTTCTGATCTCCTTTGAGATCAATATATGGATTATTTCTGGGTGGTTGGAGGATACGCAACCCTCACCTGCTAAGACTGACTTCCCAGCAGAAGCATTCTTTGCATTGGCACATCTATTACTGCCCAGAATAGAAGAAAGACCAAAGAGAATGTGACAGAGCTCCCTCCAGCCCCCAGCTGTGTCTGCCCACAAGCTTCATCTACTGAGTTATGGTAATTGCATCACTTGAGATTTATTTAATATCTCCGTCTGGGAAAAAGAACCAGGAAGTCTAGCTGTGACAAGCAATCAGAGGGTACGCAGCTGATGAGCAGCTCCCCATCACTGAAAACAGTAGGAACCGTTGATGTATTGGATTTAAGTAATAGTTTGCCAGAAGGATGTGGCCCACGTCATGACAATCAAAACCTCTCTGCACCATTAAGGAGATGCAGTGAAGCACCATAAGTGGAGCAGTGAAGCTACTGACCATGTAGGTGGGCATGAAAGTAGATTTAGGTAACTGTTTACTCTCTGAGAGGTGTAAAACACAAAGGGATATTTCTCTGGTGGCTTTCTGGCTCTCTGGCCTAGGCTGTCAACACCAGCATTTATACGATCTGTCTCTCACATACATGTGCACAATGATCAGTGTGTTGTTCAGCTGCAGTGCAGAACTTTCCTGTTTGCATTTGCCCTCTCACTGTCTCTGCCGTTTTTAAAAATCCCTGGCCTAACAACATTACGAAAAAAAGAAAAGTAAGATTTCTGGCATTATTTTAGATCAGACTGCCACACAGGCAGATCAAGTATCGCTGGAGCTCTAGCCACTGCCTTTCTTCATTCCTCTACCTCATCTCACAGGTGTTACCTGTGATTCACTGCACCTTGCTTCCTATGGAAGCATTGGCTGCATTTGCCTCCTGACAGCCCCCTGCTCTCACTGGGATCTCACCAAAGTGGTTTTGGGCCAGCTCCTTCCAGTGTGAGCATTTAAAGCAAGGAACCTTGATCCATGCCAAGGGACCTGAATGCAGCATCCAAGTGTGAAAACTTTGGCCACTGTCCCATTTACCAAAACAGGAATAATAGTACCTGCTTACCTCTGGGAAGCATATGGAGCCCCTTTGATTTATTATTTGCTTTATTTATTTTGTCACATTTATCAGCCATTCAGCTCTCTGGGCAAACAGCCCATACATTAAAACCCAGAGTAAAACACAAAGATCTCCTTTACCCTGAGCATATCCTTTCTGTAAAACCAGGCATGGGCAGGAGGGAAGCATGAAAGATGCTTTACACAAGCCAAGGATGACAACAATATCTTTTTCACCAATTCTATTATTGATGGAACCATTCTAAAAATGTTAGCAACATCAAGACAAAAAGCTGAGGACAATAAAAAGCAGGGAGGTTGGAAAGACATCCTGGAGCATGGGCCTTTAGCCAGCCTGTCTCATGCTCAGGAAATAACTTAAATGCTTTTTCCATTATTATTTCTCTAATGACCCCATTAGACATATGTGAAGTTCTGAGAAGCCTTAAACATGTTGTAGAGAGCCACACCGGCAAATCTGCCCAGCTTTTCTGAGAAATGGCAAGCTGCAGTGATGAATGTTGTGACTTCAGAGCATCCCAATGTGTAATTTATTTGCTGGAAATTAATTGCATGCACTGGTTTCATTTTCCTGTAGCGAGTAATCAGTTTTTCTCCCTTTTTAATTAGGTAACAACACAGATTCCTCTGCTGATCATGGCACAGTGGTTTATGCATGCCACCTCATATTCAAAGGAAGACAATTTCAAATCATTGTCTAGAGCCCAGCACAACTTGTAAGTGACATTAGTTTGTCTATCAGCTGTAACTCCCAGGTCACTGCAAGTGAATCACAGATCACAGAACATTATGGATTGGAAGGGACCTCAAAAGATCATCTAGTCCAATCCCCCTGCCACAGCAGGATCACCTAGACCAAGTCACACAGGAACACATCCAGGCAGGTTTTAAGCGTCTTCAGAGAAGGAGATTCCACAACACCCCTGGGCAGCCTATTCCAGTGCTCTGTGATGCTCACTGTGAAGAAGTTCCTTCTGATATTTATATGGAAACTCCTATGTTCCAGTGTACACCCATTGCCCCTTGTCCTATCACTAGATGACATTGAGAAGAGCCTGGCTCCATCCTCAAACACAAGACCAACTAGAGATCTCAGACTGGCTGTTGTTGCATACTGTAGCTTACTGAAGCAGGAGTTTGAGAAAACCCTATAGAGAAACCAAATTAAGGAACGTGAAATTTCAATGCTGCTGACACCATGTGAGACCCAGGACCAGCTCTATGTCACCAGATTTTGTGTCCTATCTAGTGGGCGTTCACTGGTCCCTGAGTTGAGACATTGCACTGACATTAGCTGGATTGCACAGTCTAGAAATCTGCAGATCCTCTATATCATTCATACTTTTGGTCCACATCAAACCCAGCACCTTTGTAGGCTGTTCCAGCTGGGATGGCAAAGGCAAAGTCTCAGCACAGAGATAATTTTTCCCTTGTATTTGGAGGCTGGATGAGCTGCATCACCACATGCAGAAAAGCCACCTCTGCTGATGTTTGCAAAGAAAAGCGAAGGGACTCTGGAAGCTGCTACTTAAAATCCTCAAATAGGCTGGAGAGAGTGAAAACTATCTATCAGCTTGGGCTGCCATTGGCTACTTTGAGCAAATCTCTAATTAAGTGATAGCGTTCAGTCACATTTACCCTTCACCAGGCTACAGGGAACCCATATTTCCACGAAAATATCTGCTACGGAAACAAAACAAATCTATCAGCAAGCAAACACTGCTGGAGTGAAATGAAAAAAATATTGATTATCATAGCTATTAAACCATGAAATCCTCTGCAACTAATTAATCTGCCAGGGAAAAGTTTGTGAGTGGGATTTTGGCTTCCTGCTGAGAACTTGTGCAGGAGGCACTACTGCCCAAGAAGTCACCAAACACTCAAGTCTCAGAATTGATGAAGTTGAAAGGGACGTCTAGAGATCATATAGTCAAATCCACTCCCGCTCCACCCCTCCCCAAATGCAGGATTGCCTAGAGCACATTACACAGGTGAGTTTTGAATGTCTTCACATTCAAAACTCCACAGGAGGAGGAGAGTCCACAGATAATCTGGGCACCCACCCAGTAAAGAAGTTGTGTTCCAGATTGTGCCTGTTGCCCCTTGTCCTGTCAGTGGGCACAACTGAAAACTGTTTGGCTGCATCTTTCATATAGTCACCATTCAGCTATTTATAAACAGGGACAGGACTTCTCTCAGTCTTCTCTAGGCTAAACACTCTCAGCTCTCTCAACCTGTCCTCACGGGAGAGATGCTCCAGGCCCCAAATAATCTGTGTTGCCCCCTACTAGGTTCTCCAGTAGTTTCTTGCTTCTCTTGAACATGGAAGCCCAGAACTGGACAGAGTACTCCCGATGTGGCCTCACCAGGGCAGAATAGCAGAGGAGAATGACCTCTCTAGACCTACTGACCACACACTCCTTAAGTTACACTAGATCGCTGCCACCTGCCTCTCAGGATTCCTCGGTCCATCGTTCTCAGCCGCGGCCAGCGAGAAGGGAACAGCGGACTGAGGAAGCGATGGAGCGCCGAGCTCGGGGGTTTGGCAGCCCGCGGGCCCTGCTGCTGTCTCCTCTCGCCGTGCCCGCGCTCGGCAGGGTCGGTTACGCGGTGCCCGGGCGTGCCCGGCGGCGGGGGGCGGTGGAGCCGGGGACGCGCAGCGCAGCGCGGGGCCGCGCCCGGTGGAGCTGTCCGCGGCTCGTGGTGCTGAAGCCGCAGCGGCCGCTCAGTCCCTTCCCCCGCCCCTCCTTCCTTCCGCCCCGGCGTGGGCTTGTGCAGGCAGCCAGCAGCACCGGGCATCAAAGCTCGGGGAGGGCCCCATTTCTCCCTTTGATTCTACCC